>LQNS02278160.1:21480207-21491931 GCA_001587735.2 Parhyale hawaiensis
ATACAAATAAAGGAAAAATCTGTGCTTTATCAAGGTGTCTATCATTTCATATTATTTTTGCTTACTTAGCACATTAATAATTATCACTTAGGAATATGAACATAATTAGTAAATACGAGAATAATAATGTTTTAAGAATGTTGTACGAAGTAATGCTGTGCGCGGGGAAAGAAAACATCACTGTCACACGTGTCGGCCGGCGATTCGCGAAACATGTGCGAAAATGTAAACACAAAACGCAATACACATTTTGGCCGTTCGTTTCCTTCTAACAGGAAGGCTACTTTTAAGATTCCTTTACGCTGATTCTAATTCTACACTAAACACACTTTATTAGGGAACTTCTTCACTGAAAACAATGGCTGACGCAAAAGACTCACCTCTCGAGATGCGAACAGGACAATCGCAGGCAGCAGAATGAATGAATCGAACAAAAGGGAGTCTAGACCTTTGTTGCCATTGAGCTGTCGAAATGGTTCTTTGATTTCACGAGTGGGAGATTATTTTAGTGATGTCTCGTTGTTGTGAGATGACATTTTTCTTTGACATAAAATTAGGTTTATATACAGTTAAATATTTTACAATATAATTTTAATATTGGGGAGCAGTGCTGCTACAAGCAGTTCATCCGCGCGAGTCGCCGCTGAGTTGAACGATCATTTATTACCTCCGCCAGGGGGTTATGTTTTCGTCGGGTTTGCCTGCCTGTCTGTCTGTTATTCTGTCTGTCTATCACCAAGATAACTCAATAAGTTTAGGACGGATTTTGACGAAACTTACATGGGTCGTTAGGTATGCTAGGAGTAGGAAGCAAAGAGCGTTCTTTGCTTCCTGGTTAGGAGGAACAGATATGGTTAATTTTCGGTGGATATCTGTCTTTGCGATTGTTTGTTTATCTGCTTTTTTTGTCAGTGCAATAATTTAAAAGGTAAAGGACGGATTTTCCTTAAATTTACATGAGTTTTTGGGTTAATTACAGAGAGTAAATTATCAAATTTTTGTGATGATGTGTTTGTTCGCTTGTTTGTTTGTCGCTATGTTTGATTTCATGTTTGTTAGCGCATGTTAAATGATATTCCGCGCAGCCTCTTCTAAGAATAGCCCAAAATACTCGGTCACGGGCTATTTGACAGCGCAATAACTGAAAATTTATTGATGGATCCTTGTGAAATTTTCTGGAATTGTTAGTGATATCAAACGACATAATTGATTAAATTTTTGTGATGATCGGTTGGTCTGTGTGTTTGACTCATGTTTGTTTAAATGTTTTTCGCAGCATAATTCAAAAAACTATGAAGGGATCTCCAAGAAAATAACAGACACTGTTAATACTTTCAAACGGCACAAGTGATCAGATTTTAGTATTGATACAAAAAACATCATGGATTCAGCACCGATTTGAATTTTCCCTTACCGCTGCCTTGCTTTGCGGAGATATGCACTTCCAGAGTGCTCTCTAGTTCAACTTTTACTCGTTAACTTCAAGCAAAAGTGACACTTCTGTTGGGCGCTAATACCCTGGATGGTGGTGCGCCGTATCCAAACAAGTGAACCCTTCTGTTGAAAACTACTGCGCCTTCTACTTTCGATCCGCTGGGTGTAGTGGTGTTGACTTATGCACCTCTGACCTTACAAGAAATGAAATAATGACGGGGTAATCCATTAAATATTCATACTTTCTTTCATTGCAATCCACTGTTGCGTTGTAGTGTGACATGTAGAAGTCAGTATGCATGGCATAGTGACATAAAAAGTATCAGATCCCCATCACACTCATGGAAGAAAACAGCATCAAAGAAAATGTGTTTGACTCTTCAAGGCCACCCTAGTGTAAAACTTTGACTTGCCATTGAAGGCCGCAGCCAATGTTCGTGACTAGCAACAACAATTCGAGTTGACAGATGATAACATATCGGTGATGCGAGAAGACTGTACAGCTCGTGATTTTTGCCTGTGATCTTTTGAGTGTAGCAATTGTAATAATTCTTCCTAACGGTTAGTGAATAAATTCAACGATTTAGCGAATTTTGAGTTTCTGCTGTTCTGCATAAGCGAATCAACTTTTCGCGATGGTGAACAACGGTCGATCGCTGAGGACTTGCCTTAACGATTCAAGAATGTGGTAAGCTTCGTTTATTTTTCTGCTTGTTAGAAGAAGTGTGATAGTAGTTTTAACAATTGCATTGTGGCATAAGTAATTATTGATTTGCTGGTTGTATTTATATTAATAAATAGTGGAGAACTTAACTTCTGCCATTACAGATAGGGCACGGGCACGGTGCTCCTCTGGCGGCAGGCCTCTGCGAGTCTGTACTGAGCAGTGTTGCAATGAGCGCGCGGCGTTACTCTGAGTCAGCTCGCTGTACATTCGTTGTTAGGTACTTTGCCTCCAAAAAGCGTGTCTCAGTGAGGGACTCTCCGAGAGTGAAACGCGCGGAAGCAATATCGACGTTCCCAGCAGGCAGAGTCGCGACAGGAGTAACGCCGTTTATCCTGACGGAAGCCGATTCTCCATAACATTTGTCATAAATAGAAGATTGTTATAATAAGCGGAGTGCAAAAATATTTCGAGTACGCTGGCTGGAGCAGCAGCAAAGTTATGACGCATTTGGTGTGTTTACTTTTCAGTCAGTCCGTATGTCATTTTTACCCAGAAAAATTTGCGACTGTTGTAATTATGTATTTTTTCATGGATGAGTTATTTGCATGGACGTTCTTGTTAGATTTAAAGGACCAGTGTCATCAAAGACCATTATAAACCCAAATAAATAAACTACTTTGTTTGCATCTTTTCGGACTGTACTTAGATTGTCCCTTATTGAGCTCCAGGTTGAGTAACTCTGAGCGAGTTAAAATAACGCCGAGGTACCTACGTTGGGTAAACGGAGACAAATTCTGACTGCAACGCGGTGCCGACCCGCTGTTTGCTCATGCAACAGTCGAGAGTCTGGGATGCCTACATGATTATGGTAGTTACAGATTGCGTTTTAGTTTGATGCACACGTTAGTCAAAAGAAGAAAAAAAAATTACTCGTCTCCGCATCCGAATTAGAACAACATCCCTTGGAATTTTCCGCAATTTGGATTTACAGCGGGATTAACGTCTAAAAGAAATCATAATTGGTGTTTATGTGTTCTTGATGGCCTGTAAAATTCAAACATTCACATTTTAACGAGCATGACTTTACACTGATCGTCTTTTATTTACAACGTGTGGTGCCATAAAGGAACGAAATGGACGAGCTGAGCCGTACCGTCAACCCCGTGGACTTAGGCCTGGGGTGTCCAGACTCCCACATACCCGCGGCAGTGAAACAGGACTTGATAGACGTTGTCGACAGCAGCGATGCAAGTTTTCATCAGTATACCAAAGGCTTCGTAAGTAACTTCGTTTTCAATTCAATTTCGAAAGGGGAGGATGGCGATTCGTAATGTCTTAGCTCCTTACGGTCCGCATCAAAACGCTATTGTCGCAGAAATGGCATTAATAATCAGGACAGAAACTTTTCTTTTAGCAATAAAGGCAGGTACACGACTACCATTTGGCAAATTTTAAAAGAATGTACCTAACAATGTCTGTGTTTTCCCTGCAAAAATTTAACTCGGCGAGTGAGGCTTTAGTGTTGTAGCACCTGGAATTCTACTGGAGGAGGTGCCGGTATTGTGTGTGTAGTCTGCCAGAAATTCAGGTAGAATATGTGCCCCTATAACTTCTGTTACCTAACTTTTATTCTCGCTGATCCAAACCCAATTAACTTACTCTTAACTCTTTCCGTCTCAAGTTAATCTACCTCTCTTCTAAGAATAGTCCTATCTGAAATGTTGTACGGAGGCAGCGTGATGAGAAAAAAAGTTACTAAACCTATCCAAAACATAGTTTCAGGCAGGCTACGCATTAACGATCATGCCAGCCCATTGTTAGAAAAGCTCCAGTGGCCACGAGTTAGCACAAAATTGAAGATCGATGAAGCTGTTCGCTGCATGGCCCTCCTAGAAATGCCGAGGTTGTGCAGTTTACTCGAAACAGTGAAATCAGCGGACGATCTCTTCGGCGAGAGCATCTCCAAGTGCGCTACAGCAGCACCAAGGCTGGTCAACAAGCTCTTTCTATTTCTGGAGCGATGCTTTGGAATGCTCTTCCCGGTTCAGTTGAGGATGTGACTGAACATACTAATCAGCTCACCAGAATGGTGTTGTTGTTGTGCGCGATCACGCTGCGCAAACGATCGATCGTTCAAACGCCTAGCCTAACTTAACCTAACCCAACCTAACCTAATCTAACCTTACCCCATCTCACCATTGACTAAAATTGACGGTGCCCAAAATTTTAAAATGAAAAAAAAACAGGCCTTGCCTCTCCTAACCTACCCGATATACTCAGAAATAGGGGAAAGTTGAAGAACATTGATTAGGTTAGGTTAGGCGTTTGAACGATCGATCGATCGTTTGCGCAGCGCGATCGATCGCGCACAACATAGTCACACTTCGAGCAACCACAATAATTGCACTAAAGCTCTCTAGATGTATTGTGCTAAAATTCTCTAACTGAAAGAGGCATACTTTTCTGCCCGTAATAGAAATGGAAATAACTAATAATTTCTACACATGCTCTTCTAGCTTTTTTTACACATCCAAAATATCAAAACTAATAGATATGTTGTGCGCGATCGATGGATTTGCGCGATCGATCGATCGCGCTACGCAAACGATCAATCATTCAAATTTTGAAATGAAAAAGAAAAAAAAAAACAGTCCTTACCTCCCCTAACCTACCCGACATTAAATCCGAATATAGTCCAACTTACCCGAAATTACGGCCTAATACATACAACAGCCATCGATTGCGCAGCGCGATCGATCGATTGCGCAGCGCGATCGATCGATCGCGCAAATCCATCGTTCGCGCACGACAGATACACTAGTTTCTTACCGCACAACGCCTTTATAAACATACTATATTTCTTTTGCTATGTAATTTCGCGTCGTAAATGTACTATAGATCTTTGAAGTGTGATTATATTCAGTCTGTCATATATTCACAGACGCACTGATGCGTTGCATGCAGCGAATTTGTAGACTTGCTATGTTTATTTTGATGTGTAATTGTATTCAATCTTTGTCATAAGAGGCATCACAATATTACGCACATACCTAACATGTGCATCGTGTATATCAAATTATTTTCGACAATTTTTTTCTTTAGTTTAATTTATTTTCTTACTTTTAATTCCGCCCCAGGGGTAGATGCTGACTGGGCCCTTTCCCTGCCAAAATATTGTTTGAGCCTTATGGACCCGAGGGTCCCAGTGCCCTTTCCGTAGGATATGTTGCAGCTTGCCACAGTTCCTGCTGACGAGATTTTTTCTTTTTCTAAAGTTAGATAGGCTCCCAATACTTCCCCTTCCCCTCTGTTTCGGGAGGTGGGCCGCTATCTGAGGTGGCCGACCTTATACCACGAGGCCTCTACCTTCTCCCGTACGTGCGGAAGACCATGGAAGGGACCGTCTGCACGGGCGTAAAGTAATCGAACTGTGTGATCAAAGATAGAATGAAAACGTTAAACAAGATCTGGTCAATCTTGTTGCGTTTTACATTGTTTATAGTCTGACCATTTTATGAAGGCGGTTCGGTCGTGGTCAAATTCCTCTACAGCGTTGCCAATTCTATGAGATATCTGAGATTTTGTTCGGCCCATATCTTAGACACGCCCACTAACTGCATACAGAGAAATCTCAGAAATATTCATAGGATTGGCCCCGCTGTAAAGGAATTTGACCACGACCGAACCGCCTTCATAAAATGGTCAGACTATAGTATGTCTTGTTTTAGTATTACATTTTCCTCATTTTTATCATAGAATGAATATGTTAAACAAAATCTGGCGTCTGGCAAATTCTGTCCCGTGTGTTAGCTTTAAGAATATAGATTAAAACACTCATGTTACGGTGTTAGCTTTCAGACTAAGAATTAAACCCTCGTGGTGCTGCTCCGTCCTAATATATTGTGTACTGCATCCATATGAGAAAATTATTTATTTTTACTCTGCTTCTTGGCTAAAATTCTTAAAGTAACCGTCACAGACACACTCTCTGAAGCATAGCAAACATCTTAGTTAATTCATAGATTCTTACGTGATCTCTATTAATTTTTTTTTTCTAATACCCCACTGGCTGTTTGACACCAGTAAATCCTTGTCTACCACAAATAGGGAATCTCATTCACTACTGAATATGGTTAGCTGGTTTATATGTTGTGCGCGTTTGATGGATTTGCGCGATCGATCGCGCTGCGCAATCGGTGGATCGTTCAAATTTTAAAATAAAAAAAAAACAGTCCTTGCCTCCCCTAACCTACCCGACATTAAACCCGAATGTAGTCCAACTTACCCAAAATTACGGCCTAATACCTACAACATCCACCGATTGCGCAGCGCGATCGATCGATCACGCAAATCCATCAAACGCGCACGACATATATATTCTAAATTTCCCATCACTCGCTCTCTTCTCCTCTTTTTTTTCAAATCCCTGTAAACGTACTGTTTACTAGCAAATACGCAGCGACTTGCCCTAGCCCACTTTAGGCTGCATACTGTATTTCATACTCTCAAAAAAAAAAAACTTCTCACCCCAGCTCTGTGTAACCAACGCTTCTCTCAACGGAAAATAGGGTCAATATCATCTCCTTATTAAGATGCAGGCATTGCAGTAGAAGATCTCTGCAAACTTAATGCCAATTCTCTCTTATATATGTTATTTTTAGTATTATTCTTATGTTAGTACTCAGCACGAAAACCTCAGACTGCTGTGTCCTTACCTTGTTGGACGCAGTCTCCATATGAGAAATAAATGTGTTTTGTTTGTTTGTTTGTTTAAACTATAGTGGAACCTACCAGGTCTTCAAGGAATAGAACAGTTTGTGACGCGCCTAATTTAGAACCACTGGCTCTTGCCCCAGTGATGGCGGCTGCCCACTTCCACTACAGTTAGGCCCTCGCCCAACTTTCCACTTAAGCGGTCACGTTGCTGTCACTACAACTTACGAGGTTTGGTTGTGAACGCTAAGGGCTCATGCTCACGTACGCAACGTTGCATCGCCATGCAATTCTGTAATCCGATTGCGTTGCTGCGTACCAGGCTTAGGCTTGGACATTGCTTTTCTACAAAATAGAATAGCTAAGGTATGAGTCGTGTCTTGTAGTCTTGTGTACAGTCTGTAAGTAATACCAAGCAGCTTTGAGAATATCTCCTACCTCTGAGTTAGGTTAAAGTTGCAATGAGGTATAGTTTTAGCGTGACAATCAAGCGCCATGAGTAGCAGTCGCGGCAACGTGACGGCCGAAGCGAAAAGTTGAGTGACTGAGCAACTTTTCCACGCAATAATCGGATGTGAAGCTGTTGGGGGGGGGGCACCTTTTGCGTTAGTGGACACCCGCCGTTACAGGTGTCAGCGATTGGCCCTGGGCCGCGACGAAGTGAAGTTTCGCTTCGATCACAAAGCTTTATTATTCCGAAGCTTTCAGACAACGGTAAATCTGTACAAGAGCGCAGTGAAGTCTAGCTATTTGACTTCTACAAATCAATAGCACACTAGTAGACATGTGTAATGATACACATATATATCAAGCGGATATGCCTTGTTTTTTTTTTTTTTTTTTTTTGGATGAATATTTTGGTTCACAAAAAGTAGAGTTTTCTGAACATGATGAAGTAAACAGAGGCAAACCTGGTTTCACCTTATCTATCCTAACCTAAACTAGTTTCGCCTAAACTAGTTAACCTAACCTTACCTACGTCTGCGAGAAATCAACTGATCTCCGAGTTTTCGTGATATACGTCACGCCTCACTAGCTTATTGGCAACGTTAGAGCTCGTATGTTCTGATTATTTTTTTAGTGTCTAAGTTATTTCGTCACTTCCAGCCTCTAAGTTACCGTTTCTACAGCCTCACTATTATTTACGTGTTGGTGGATTCTGTAAGGCTAGGTTTCGTGTTAGATATTATGTCAAACGAATAGAGAACCATAACCCCGGTAGCTTAAATAACCGACCGACATATTGACAAGCGCTGACGGACGACGATATTTCCTTTCATTTTCCTTTTGTGGTGACGGCCTCACTACATCTGAAATTGGGTGCTGCTGACACCTGTTCAAACATACGCGTTTATAACTGAGATAAAGTTTAAGATAAGCGCTGATAAACGGCCGCTGCCACTCTTTCTTTCATTTCCCACATGAATGAGTCCTTTTGCGTATGACCCACCACGTGTCGCCTCAAAAGTTTTGGAGTAGGGAATTCCATTTACTTTTCAATATCGCACTAGTCTGTCTAAAATTATCTTCATATGAAGCTGTAGTACCTACCTACCTCCATTGCCGGGTAACTGAAAAATGCTTCTGCTGGAGTAACAGTATGGAAGTAACTATGGTTACTTACTACCATATTGCTAGTAGCAATGGAAATAACCATAAATAGTCAAAAATAAGGTTAGTTCTATGTATTAACCTGTTGACGGCTAGCGTCGATGCATGTCGATCTCCCATTTCGTTCCTTAATTAATGGCTTGCATCACACTTGTTGTAGGTAGGGACATCTATTAAACCCCAAATAACTAACTAGTAGAATTCAATTTAGAGAAAAAAAACGTAAACAAGTTCGAAAATAGTTTTTATTTTGAGAGATTTCTGGTATCAAACCCGTCATGGTGTCTCATCAAACCTTTAGGCACACAACCACATTCGATCTGTGTCTCATGTATACGCATACTGTACCTGCACTAAAAATTGTACGATGCCCCGCCCTCCTCACTGCGAGAGTTGTGATATTTCTTCTTTTCTCGATTGTCTTGCCTACTGCAAAGTTTGCTGGATTACTGACCATATGCATGGTGTACTGAGTGGGGTCGTCTCCTTCACTGTGATATACAGTTTTATACCGTGCGTTGGGGTTATTTTTCAGTATTTTACTGATCTTTTAGTAAGGGATGAATTTGCCCTGACAGGGTCACCCCCACTTAACGACAGCCCTCAGTGGTCTGTACGCGCCGCTGCTGCGCAGAGACTCCTTGGATCCTGCGGAGGAGATTATGATCACCCACGGGGCGTCGGATGCTCTCTTCACCTCCATTATGGGTGAGTTGCAAGAGGGGGCGACCTCTGAATAATTACAGCTACGACACTGATCACGAGAGTGAGACATAAACTACGCCATGCTTGAGACGACGTGCCTCAATCGTAACCCAAAACGCTCTAACGACGATCGGGAACAGCTAACAGCGAATGAATTACGGGTTACAACTTGACTTTTCAGTTTGCTGTTGACCTGCAAATTTGCGATTGCTACACGCCTCTTATAGATCACAGATTTCTGGTCCCACTCGCACCCGGAATTATCTAGGAAAGCAGCTCACAGTCTTGCCATTTTTCGAGTTAGAGAAATACATTTGGTGGTTCATAGGATCGAACCCTAGAATTTCTGGGACTAGTGCATAGCGCGGCGCGATGGCTCTCCCAGCGCTGGCTGTGCGATCGAGCCGTTATGCGGAAGTCCGATTCGTTCATAGGAACCACCTTTATAACGGTCATATTCTTGCCTCTCTCATTTAAGCAAAGTTTAGCACGGTACTTATCGCTAGCTGCTCTATTGCCAGGCCTGGTGAATGCAGGCGACGAGGTGATCATCATCGAGCCGTTCTTCGACTGCTACCTGCCTCAGGTGCAGCTGGCTGGTGGCACTCCTGTCTTCCTGCCCCTCAGACCTGTGAGTTGAAGCGTCCACGTTTCGCAAAGGGACAGCATGACGGAGATAATCTTAATGCCTTGCGCTCTAATTAATCTGGAACTTCCGTTATGAGCTGACTATTTGCCACTTCGTATCATGTAGTAGGCTGTAATCTCAAGCTGATTATGCTGGACGTATGAGTGTCCGAACACCAGCTTGATGTAAAAATAGCATCCGATTTCAAGGTTTTAATCTATAAATAAAGTACTCGTGGGTATGAAGATATTTATTCGTAAGCACCATCTACTTTGCATTCAAGAAAATCAGTACTCTAGTGGCAACGGGCCATAGGCTACATAGGGTTAGGTTAGTTTGCATCTCCTTTAGGACATCTTTCTTTTGTGACCACTTTAGGCGCGCTCAATTCGTCGGCAAATTAAAATTTCGAGGCTTGACTTATCCGAAATTCTTGACGACAGGAGTTCTGGCTTTGTCATTTTCAGTTACATTGCAAATGTTGGAAGAAACCCGGTTACTACGATCTAGTTGAAAACTCTATTTTACGAAGCAAACTCTAGTTTCTACTTCCTGAAAGTCTTATAAGAGTAACTGATTAAGGCGCAACACCTGAAACTCGGTTCAGCGGGTCGAAACCAGCACATCTGTCTCATGTTTCGTTCAAGACAAGCATTTGCACCCTTTGTTTCCTTCCGTTTTCCAGACTTGCTGGTCTCATGGGATTTGATCCTGTATAGGATCGAACCGAGTCGTGCACGAGTTACATGTGTCTATCGACATGCTATATGTTCCTTCCCTTTCCTCTCATGAAACATCGTAGCTGTATCTTGGGCAGCTTAACTTACGTATCTATTCACTCACACACATATTCCCCTTTTAATGAATCTCAGGATCAGTCACGCGGGACGATGAGCTGTAGGAATGCCACATTAAATTTTAATACACTCAGAGGCTTCAGAATTACTGCAAAAATTTCCAGTACTGGTGTGTAAGAGGAGATATATGTACGCGATATTCACAACGGTGATAATGAGTTCAGAAATGTTCTATGGTGCATCATGGTGCGTACCTACAAATATCATCAAACAGCATGTCGATAGACACGTGTAACTCGTGCACGACTCGGTTCGATCCTATACAGGATCAAATCCCATGAGACCAGCAAGTCTGGAAAACGGAAGGAAACAAATATGGCATATATGTAGTACAGTATAAGTTCAGTTCGATGTTCCGTAAGTACCCACAGACGGTTAACTAAACCCTTCAATTTATGCCTCTAGTCAGCTGGCCTTTCCCAATGCAATCACGTTATTTACTAAAGTATTTACTTAGTACTTAATGCGCATAGTGCGGTATATTAATCACCCTATGCTTTATAGCACTATACTTTGTTTACTACCTACGCTGATTATCTCATGTGAATTTCGTTCATCGGAAATTTAAGATATGGAGCTGTGTGATTTGAACATATCAATAAGTGCACGTAATCGACCATTTCTTATCCATCATGTATCAGCGGTGTTCTTTCGTTCATTCTGCATTAATAAAGTGTTAAAAAGTGAAACCAACGTCGTGAAAAAAAATCAAACATTTTGGATAACAACGAACCCATTATCAATGCACTGCTGGAAAAAAGAAATAATTTTTTATTATATATTCTTTTCGTATTCCATGCAAGGTACAGTACTGATGTTGGTTTCGATGTAATCCGAAACATTGCAAGGAAAATTGCTTATAGCTAACGCCGTGGGTTTTACTTTTTATGCCTAGAGGATACTATTCCCAAGTAACGAATCTTTATCTGTTAAACTGACAACATATTATGGAGGACTTCGCACAATCTAAGAAATATTTGAGTGCGTTTGTTGGATGTTTTACGCAGAAATCGTCTCGCATCACCAGCTCTGCAGACTGGCATTTGGATCCTGCCGAGCTGGAGGCCGCGTTCTCTAACAACACCAAAGCCATTATACTGAACACGCCG
>LQNS02278160.1:21543040-21568076 GCA_001587735.2 Parhyale hawaiensis
AGTTTGCGCAAAATTTAACAAGATAAAAAATTGTTGAAAATTTCAGCCCCTGCTGCAATATTTACGCCAAAGCGAATGATAAAATGGTGAACTTGTGACTTCGCTCCTAATTATGAGCAGCTTATCGCTCCGGAGCCTGATACTTTAAGCATCAGAGAACGATATTCCTGTAGACGTCGTGCTGAAGTCACGGCCACAACCACGCAGTCGAATTAGCTGAGTGGACTCTAGACTCCCAACGCAAGCTGTTCAGTGGGCACCAGATTTTCGAGTTGCAGCAACGGTGAAAAACAACATAGTTTTTTGTTTGTTTACAATCCAGGAGAGCTACCGACAATCATCAGCACTAGTACTTGCTTACACACATCTCCGGCTGTTTTTTATTGTTATAAAGTGCAGGTACGTAAACTGTTAACGTTTGAGCTCGGTATTATATTGTCACTTGACCGTATTTTACTGGCACTTAATCGTAAACTGCTCAACTGATTCTTCTGTTGCTTTGTCGATTTTGCTGCTGCGTAGGCTTTTAGCATGTTAAACCCTGAAAGTCTATTGCTTAACCTGAATGTTGTATAGGCGTATTTGTGAACCTATTGTGTTCTTAATAAAGTTATTTGATTTTGTTTTTTGTTCATATTTATTATAGAATATTTTCGCAGCCTAGAATCAGCTCACAGCGAGTCAAAATGGCTTCCGACATAAACAACTCCCATTTCACAACTGCTACAGCACTAATTTTCTATTCCAGATCCAGGAGTCCTATGAACTATCTCAACGTTAGTTTTAACACGTCCACTCATCCCAATATGTTACAGTGCCGTAGAAACAGTAGAAAAGAGCACTGTTTTCTGAGGTTTATTTCACTCCAAACATGAAGAGACATCCGTAACTCGCCTACTGACGCTTACCGAGGATACGGATTTAACGGCTAACATTTTATGACTTGCACAAAGTAGTGCTGCCAACGACGCTAGACTTTCGAACTAGTGGATGAGTGAACGCGTTTAACAAACTAATGTGTAGTGTGAGCGATATGAGGGATAACATTGGTATTTGTTTTGTTTACCATACTTGACGACTCATGAGTGCGTTGAAAGAACGGACGTGCTTCCATCCTTCCAACCTGCGCGTTTGCCGCACCTTCTTCCACCAATTGAACGCGCCGTATCCACCGCCAGTTTCACTGAACGCGTTGAGTTGCAAGCCGTGTGAACACACCTTATCAAAACGAAAAGACCTAAGACATCTCGAGATGATCCACGAATAATTTACTGCTAGATTTCGAAGCCACCTTTGTCACATTTTCATATACAGTACGTGTTTAGTCCAACGAATTTTTGAGTGTTTCACATTCGTATGCGTTTGTCAGAAAAGTATTCGAAGGCATCGCTGCAAATGTAAATGATCGAATTGTCTAATATTCTGAACGCGCTGGTCGTATTCGAAATTACTACATGTTCCAGTAAGAGATGAAGGCGAACGCACTGGTCGTACTCGTAATTACATGTTCCAGTCAGAGATGAAGGCGAACGCACTGGTCGTACTCGTAATTACATGTTCCAGTCAGAGATGAAGGCGAACGCACTGGTCGTACTCGTAATTACATGTTCCAGTTAGAGATGAAGGCGACGCAGTTGCAACGAAATATGCCAATTGCTTTACCGCGCGGGGTGTGAGGCTCTGCAACGTAGTCCCCTCTCATATTCGAACCGCCACTAGCACTAAAGCTGTGACTTACAAAACTTACTGGACTCATAATTACTTTAGCGTCGCACAAGCTCAGTTACGTGCTCTGTGGAGATAAGTCGTTGCTTGTTCTCTCGCTAGCGACGGAGTGAAGCATCACCTCTGCACGCTATAGTTGGAGTGCATAGCACCACCTGGACCTCGTCTAAAGAACTTCAGATGTATCAAAAGTAGGTGACTTAAATGTAATCAACTGAAGTAGGTCATACCAGGAGTAAATTCGGATATTATTGACCCGATACTACAAGGCAAAAAAAGAAGACCGTATTGATTCAATTATTTTTGAGCAACCGTTGCTGATCACGTTTCATTAAAATTTGTACAGAAGCACCCTAATCTAATACAGAGAGACTCTAATTATGGAAACCAAACTTGTAGTGTTCCAAATACGTTGTATTTTGCTCAACTGCAGCGAGACGTTTCATCTTGTGTGAAGAAATATTAGCCCAAGTGTGGTTCCCACAATTGGAATATTTTCCTATTCAAATTACTATTAATTAATACTTAGTCACTAACGTTGTCCGGAACTCTTCAGGACATCGTTACTTATTTGTTAGTGTAAAAGTTATCTAAGTAATATGTTAAGACTTAATGCATAGCTGACGTAATCACATTGTCTCATCTATATACAATACAAACATCAGCGCTGCCAAGACTTCTCCACGCTGCCATCTCCGTAGCCTCGCAGTTCGGTGCTATCGATCAGTACAGGCACGCAGGCCAAGGGCCGAATTACACGTTCGCCGTTTCAAAGCATTCAAACGTCCGAATATGTTCCTGTGCCGTAGAAACAGCAGCAAAATGCACTTTCTGAGTTTTATTTCATTCCAAGCATGAAAAGATATCCAGAACTTGCCTACTGACACTTGACGAGGAAAGTGATTTTACGGTGAACATTTTAATAACGTTTTGTGGAGGACACAAAGCTGTGTTGACAGTGGATGTTGACTGTGGATGAATGAATGCGTTGAAAAGCCTAGCGTCTAAACAAGCCTTAACACTGTATCGTTTGGTATGATACATATTAACTTCTTTTCATGGCGCCTCGTCATTTTCCTATTGTTAGTAAAATATTACACCGCAAATTTTTCACCTCCGCAGCCATTTCTACTCTCCCATCCACTTTGTGTTTTCCATTGTGAAGCCCTCGCTTTTCTACTCGTTTGCAAGTGCATGAAAATCTCCTTATTGGTGTGTTGACACCATCGCATTCTGGAGCGTTAGCCAACGCTTTGAACATAAATAAATCCAAATATTTCTCATATAGATGCTGGTCCCTACATATTAAAGGGAACAGCCCTGCGATATTAATTCATTTTTAACTCTCACTATTGACGTACGGAAACCCTCCGATTCCTGCGTGTTTACAGTGCATGGTCAAATCTCACATTTGCTGTAATGAACTCCTCACATTGCTGAAACCTCATATGAAATCTAAAGGAAGTCCGTTCCAACCCAGCCTCTTGTTTCCATAAATTAACTGGTGACGGAAGACAACACCGCGGTCTCCTCAGGCACAGTCACCATAACACTGGGCTCCTCCCAAGCTTCCATCCCTTTGGTTTTTTTAGACGCGGGTGCCCCCGCAGGATCCTTGTCTGGAAAAAATGAAGCAGAGATTCATTAGAGCGAGACTTGTGGGGAACCAGAGGTAGCGCCAGCAAATTGAACAGGGATGCTGAATGGGGGCTGAAGTAGAATGTGGGGTGGGGGGGGGTTCACAATATAGACAAATATGCATAGTGGTTCAACGGTAACAATATCGGGGCTCAAGCCCCAACGCCCTCTCACCTTGGCGTCGCCTCTGTGCGATATGTTTTAGTCTTGCCGTAACGAGTGAGGTTTTCTCGTTTTAGACGCACTTTAGTTTGGTTTCATTTATATTTTACCGATACACTCGTCTTAAAGACTTTGCAGTTTTTTTCTTAACTGAATAATCAGAATAGTATATTAGTCTTGTAACGGACATTTTACGGTGAAGTGAAAACTACAACCTCGTAATGAGAAGTCATTTTAATCCTGGTACAAAAGAAGATAGAGAATAACAAAAACTTTTCAAAAAAATGAATTGCCTGTGGATAGTTCCGAAAGTAAATTAAGGGATTACTTTAATGCAAAAATATACTGAGTTTGAACGAAAATACTTACAAAAAAGAAACAAGTTTTCTGAGTGTCCATACCTTCAACTTCTAAAGTTTCGACTAAAGTCCATGTCGAGCGTTCTTCCTCTTTGTCTTTCCTCTCTCTTAACGACTTGCTCTCCCGCTTAGCTTCTTGCTTCATTCGCCGTCGCCTGCAACAAAAGAAACCGCAGAAACTGAATTATTTCTGTCGTACTAATTCTCCAATAGATCGATGTCTGAGACCATCGAATTTTTTATCTCACTTCCTCAGAGGACGTAGACTGGATCATCATCCACCAGGTTAGGTTTTTTAAGATTCACTCATCCTGTCATGGAAAAGCGTCTCCTCCACTTTCCAAGTTTTCTTGAGCTTCAGTTCTTCCCCTATTGCTACTACAGCTAATTCTTTCTTTTTCTCTCTCCTTATAGCCACTTACCCAGAATGTTATTGCTCATTGATTCCCGTTTTGTCCTGACGCACAGCCTATCCCTTCACAATTCCTTCACAGTGCAAGGTGCGCCGACATTACTGTCCGTTCTCACTCAAACAGCAAATTCAACCTATCATTTGCGTTGTGCATATAAGTACTTCACTGCAAGCTCTCAACAATACTTGCTTAGCGTACACCTGCTGCCCTCCTCACCTGATGGCACTGCACAGGCACATGTACCAGATGAACGCATTGCCTGGAACCACAATCAGCAGCAGAGCAATGAATGGCAGCAGCTGGAACGTGTCCTCCGGGCAGGCACACGCGTGATAATCGGGGGCGTACGTGCAGTCTCTGCTCAATATTTTATTATTATTATTGGTATCACTTCGCGCCTAGAGCGCAGAAATTTTATCACTCTATTCTCAGGGGGCATAGGATGAGCTTCACTTAACCTATGTTACGGAGAGCAGTGCCTCGAAGGGATCCATAGGTTATCTTAACCTCGGCTAGGTTCTCGAGATGTATATCTTTCGTGCCAACTTTGCTCCCTTCTATTTCTATACTCTTACTGGTGTACTTTGGCCTGTTTTTCTAGTTTTTCTCGACTTGCTGTTGCCATGCGCTTTGATCCTATGTGGAACACCTTCGTGCATGGGTTCCATGTCTCTATCGCTAAACATACTGTATTGCCCCGGCCTGTTCCTCTATTAGATCGCCACGTATTTGTAGGGGAAATCGGGGCTTCATCTAGTCAGTATAATCAGTATAATAATAACACTGAACTTGCTGAAGAATACGATGAGAAACATTAGAAATTTGGTTACCCACGACGCGCGTTTCGCCGTACCTCGGCTTATCAGGTGGGAGGTCCAAGTAGGTTCGATAGACAAGCTCCTTGGATAGGTCGAAGATGGTCGAATTTAAAAACGTTGAAATTTGCGAAAATCTTGGCAAGATATCCCAGTAAGATGTAGCTGAGACAACGTGGATTCCAAAGCTTTAAATATTAATTACAAGCAAGCAAATGTTTCTGAAGTTTTGAAACATCCGCTGCGTCGACTCCAACTACAGCACATAGATGCTCCGGGGCAGCAGCAACCTCCTGCACAAGGGCTTCAAAGGTGGCACATCTGCGTTTCTCATCGTATTCTTCAGTATTTAAAATAATGCCATCTCAAGACAATAATTTATATTAGAAGCTTTGGCAAGTAAATTACGTCATGCAGCGTGCGGAGGAACTGCAGAAGCCCTTGTGCAAGAGGTTCCTGCCGCCCCGGTGCAGCTATACAGTAGGTATATGTGCTGTTGTTGGAGTCGACGCAGCGGATAAGGTTTCAAAATTTAAGAAATATTTGCTTGTTTGTAATTTGTATTTAAATCTTTGGAATCCACGATATCTCAGCTACATCTTACTTGGATATCTTGCCAAGATTTTCGCAAATTTCAACGTCTTCAAATTCGACCATCTTCGACCTCCCACCTGATGAGCTGAGGTACAGCTAAAAGCGCGTCGTGGGTAACCAAATTTCTAATATGTTTCTCATCGTATTCTTCAGTATTTAAAATAATGACATCACAAGACAATAATAATAACTAAAACGTCTCGTAGCGTAAGACCATCACCTGCGGTGAGAGAAAATTTCATCGACGTCATTTTTGATGGCCAGCTAATCCTAGTTTTCTGACATGGGTCACATCGAGGATAGCTCACCAGACTTCCTGCAAAAAATCATAAGCATAGCTAAACTCCTGCTACCTGTTTTTGGGTGGAAAGCAAATTTCATTGCTATCATTTTTTTATTGGCCAGCTAATCCTATTTTGTTTTCCTTTTTGTATGGGTCACATCGAGGACAGCCCACCAGACTCCCAGCAAAAAATCCTGAACATAGCTAAAGTCCTTTTACCTGTTTTTGGGTGGAGAACAAATTTTATCGCGTTATTTTTCATGGCCAGCTATTCCCAGTTTTTTAGCATGGTTCACATCGAGGACAACCCACTAAACTTCCTGCAAAAATCATGAACATGGCTCAACTCCTTCGACCACTTATTGGTTGGACAGACAAATATACATACAAATATATATTATACTTTAATCTTCAACGAAAATGTTATCACCTCTCTCACTTTGTTCGCGGGTGATAATTTCTGTTCATTCGACCAAAGGCGGGACACAACAGAAGGTAAGAAAACATCAAAGCTGTCTCCATAGCCTTGTCTATCGTTCCCTCCTTGCACTTCTTAACTTCCTAATGTACTGCTCTGTCCGCTTAGGCAGCAGAATAATACACAGCTTTTCGAGTCTTAATTTGCTCTAAATTGGGGAAAAAATACCTGAAGCTCTACTAGTGACACTTGCTACACAAACTGACTCGACGGCTACCATTTTAGACAATCTTTTCCTTGACACACAGTTGTGCTTATGAGGACACAGCTGAACATTGGAAAGCTGGATAGCACGTATATGGGGACAAACAATTTGGAAACCGACATCAGTCTCCTGTTTATATACAGTACCGTCCAAAACTAAGGGACAAATATTCAAAACAGCAGAACTTTTTTCTAACCATGCCAAGTACTTCCTACTCTTATTTGGTCTTGGCGACACAAAATGAACTGCTGATTATTCGTGCAGAGATAGCTAGACTAGACAAGAGTCTGAGAGGCACTGAGCCCCGAACAGTCATTGCTCATGGGAGAGGACGCTCGCTTAGAGCACCACTCTGATGTCAATACTGAAAAGAAAGAAAGAAAAAGAAAGAGCATATATTTCTACCCGTAGGAAGGTTTTCATACAATAATACTTTTACAATAGTTTTTCAGCAAACTAGTGTAAAACATTATCGCAATGAGCCCTACAGATAAAGGGAGTAAAGTTATAGCACTATTCTACATCACAACCTACATTCTGTACAACGCTCTATGATAGCAAGAGGTTCATTTATTGGTATATTATAAATCAACTAACACATTATGTTAATTTCAAGGCTAAAAATAGCTGACATTAGGAAAACATAGAATTTTAGAGCTATATAATAAAGAAGAACAGAGAAGCCAAAAAAAAAAAAAACAGAAACGAGTACACAGCAGTAATTTTTTTTTTTTATATATATAATAAAGAAGAACAGAGAAGCTAAAAAACCAGAAACGAGTACACAGCAGTAAAAGTTTTTTGTGATATATAATAAAGAAGAACAGAGAAGCTAAAAAAACAGAAACGAGTACACAGCAGTAAAAGTTTTTTGGGGATATATAATAAAGAAGAACAGAGAAGCTAAAAAACCAGAAACGAGTACACAGCAGCAAAAGTTTTTTGGGGATGTATAATAAATAAGAACAGAGATGCTAAAAAAAAAACAGAAACGAGTACACAGCAGTAAAAGATTTTCTTTAGGGGTGCCTGGCATGGATAAGGTTGGCAACCATTAAATTGTTCGAAAACAGATTATTGAACGGAGATGGTTGAGACCTATATTAGGCATTATAGGTGAAGTTATAATTCACGTAATCTTAGAATATAACGCCATATTTTTACGTCAACTGAAGCTTGTATAGAATTCTATAGCATCGAAACAAAGACATTTTATCTCCTCCCTTAGGAAGGTCGTACGACGTAAATGATCAATTTTGACGATGATCAGTTGTTTCTGCGTGTTTGACTAATGTTTGCCAAAATGCCCTCCAGCACCACAACTCAAAAATTTATGAACGGATCTTCATGAAATTTGTGGGAATTGTCAGTAATGTGAGAAGACATACCAAATTTTGGTAACGATCGGTTGTCCATTTGGGAGTTTGTGTTTTTGACTCTTTGTCAAAATGTCGGCCAGAGCATAACCCGTAAAGTTACGGACAGGTCTTCAAAACAATCACAAACCCTGTTATTACTGTCAGAACGCACGATTGACCAAAATCTATTATGGTACTGGCAAAGATAAAGTCATAGTTTCAAAACCAATTTAAACTTTTAGCTTAATTTTGCTGAATTTGCTTGGCGGAGGTATACGCTCTCAGAGGGCTCTTATTAATTGATAGAAAACTCCTGGCAGTGAAAAAAACATAGAAATAAAGATATAATCAAGAAAAAATATACATGATGTATACAATGGCGGCAGGAAAATTCGCTCTATAACTTAATTTGCGTGAGCAAGTCAGCTATTTTTCAAAGAGTTACACGAGCGAGGAGTGCTCACCAACACTGCATATATATTTAAGGAAATTGCCCCGCCCTACAGAAGTTTAGTTACAACGCTGCTGATAGATATAAAGAAAGCTCATATCTTCCCTTCGCGATGAAGTATTCATGTACACAATACTATTGCATCTGATGAGCTTAATACTATTACATCGGAAATAAAATAAGCATTGTAGTACCATATGGCACTATATCTATAGTATTATACATCAGGATTAAACCTATATGCAGCAATATGTTCAACATAGTCTTTTAGTAAAAACAGACTGAATTGTAGTAATCCTATGCTGCATGCAACGTTATTTTTAAAAAATCCAACGTTTTCTATGATTAAAAAAGTGACGTTAAGGTGCAGCTACGCCACAATTAAACTTATTTAATTTTTAAAATATGTATATAATAGGCAGTCCTCGTTATAGACCGGACTTGTTCTATACACGTTTAGATTATAGTCGCAAAACATTTAGTTAGCTTAGATAGCTGGCAGTAGACGGACCAGCAGGCCCACTCCCACAGAGCCGCCGGGACTTACGCTCCGGCCCTCTCTAAGCTATCGCCATTAGTTCAGAATCATGGCGACTTCTGAGGGGGAAAAGGAGAAAAAGTAAAAATAATAAAAAACTCCGGGATCATAATTTGACTTGTTGTGGCCTTTGTGATAACTTAGCTCGGTTTCGCATCGTATCAGAGGCTGCAATGTGTGTTTAAAACTTTTTGTTTCGAGGGAGGACTTGTTTAAAGGAGTGTTGAAAAAAGAGTTTGGTTTATTCAATTATTATACCAAAAAGTTCGGTCAATTTCTACTTTAGTTCAGCAATAGATTTTCAACATTTGGATCTTACATATAGGTAAAAAAACACATTTTAAGACGTTTTTAATGAATGACATTCTGCTCGCAAAAGCTTAGTTTTCGAGATACTTGACTTTGAAGTTCCCTTTGTTTTCCTATGGAGGAACATATCCGGCGACTCCACAATAACCTAAACTAACCTAACCTTACTTAACCTAAGCTTACCTAACTTTACGCAACATAACGTAACCTAACCTGGTTAGGTTAGTTTCTTATGGCATCGATGGTTATATTTTCCCATAAAAAATTCCTCCATACAATGCCGGTTATATTCTCCCATAGGAAAACAATACTAACTTCAAAGTCAAATATCTCGAAAACTATGCATTTGCAAACAATTGTCATTCATGTAAAACGTCTTGAAATGTGTTCTAATACCTACAGCTGCGGGGAGGATGTTCAAAAGAGTCGTAAAGCTACGTTTAAACTTCAGGCGCAAGTCACTTGGTCAACGTTTCGCTGCATTTAACCTGACGATTAATGCTCAAACCGAAGTTAAGGGAACTTAGCAGCAAAGGCAGTTCCTGCAACGCGCACATTAACCAGCCAATGAGCGACGGGGAAACAGTTGTTGCTCGAAATGGCGGGAAGTATTACGCTGCATATACATATGGTTATTTTCTAATCTGTTGTGCACGTTACTAGATGAGCTTCTATACATTTTTATTAGCTCTTATACCAATAATAAAGTGAATAACCTTCAAAGAACTTCCCATTTACAGTGTGTCTCTACACACTCAGTGTAGTTACACCAAATATGAGTTTTTTGTCGTCAACTCCAAAGAAAACCAGCAACCCTATAAGGAACTGCAGCAAAGAAACGAATCGGAAGAGTGAGGAATTTGAGGAATAACATAGTAGAAAACACCATTTTGCTCCATAACTGGTATTATTTAGGAAGAAAATTTCTGTGAAATACTATCACCAATGCTATAACTCATAATATTAGATATGCGATTATATTTAAAACATCTACGACTGCCCCGATGAGCCTTAAATTTACGTCTCGATCTACATTTAAATCCAGATAAGTTCCCCTTCGAAATGCTTTAAAAATTTAGTCGTAGCTCCGAAGGTTCCCTTAAGCAGCGTTAAGGCAACAGCTGCGAGTTCGTTTCCTCAGCGAAGTTTTAAACATGCGGGCCCAGGTTGTACAAAGTCTACGGTGTTTGCTACCTTAATTTAATTTAGTTTACCAGAGGCTTTGTTTCAATATAAAATCTGCTGTATTTGCAACTCACTTTTAAGTTAGTCCGTCCATGGCCTTGGTGTTCATTGCAGTGGTTTTGCCTAGCAGAACTCTGTGTTCTATTAAAATATAAGATAAACTAATTCTATTACCAGTTGGATACTTACAGCGGACATCGACACTGCTGCTGCGAACACTGTAGTCCGTGTACGCAGTCAGATGAGCTGCTGCAGTAGTCACCAACCGTTGTACTTCCTGATAGCCGAAGTAAATAGGTATGAATAGCGTGAACAGTCTCTAAGCAGTGCAAACTTCCAAATAATGGTAACATTTCAGTGTATTGCTGGTGTCGCGCTATTCATCCCAAAGATTTCGAAGTTTATACTAACCTCAGCTAATCCCTCGGGACAACGTTCTATCCCTGCCAAGTTTGCTTCCTTCATTTATTTCGATCTTGCTTTATGCTTACAGTCCATGTTTCCCTCTTCCTCTTCTTTCCCAAACTTGCCGTTCCCACGCACAAGGAACCTCTGTTCATTGTGTTCGTTGTCTTTCGTGACCACTTTGTTTCCTTTTGCTTTGATACTCCTAGTGATGTTTTTTCCTCATTTCTTTCTCTTACTCTTCTTTTGCGACTTGCTGTTTCCATGGGAGCACCTTTGTGCATGGGTTCCATGTTTATATCCTCATTATGTATGTCCCTTCTTTCTTCCTCTGTGAGATCGCCTTTGTTGTGGAAACGGCGCCTTAAACTATTGAATATAATAATACTGATTTCATTATGTTCCAATATACTGCAAGCAGACAAAAGTGACCACGTCGATATTACGTAGTACTGCTGGAATATTCTTGGTTCTGCACTCTTGAAGATCAAATATAAATTTCGAATTATAAAAGGTTCTTTCTTTACTTCATTTTACTTTTAGTTCGCCTTTTGTCGGAAAAGCGTTGCCACAGGTTTCGAACCGTGTCTTGATCGTGTGAAATTTTGACCAACAATCTTCATTACCTACACTACAAGACCATCTACGCTCGATAGCTGAAGAGAGAAAGTACTTGTACAGAGTTGTACAAGATAGGAGCCCGAGCTCAAATTAGGGAACACAGAAACTCAAAACTATTTGCGATACCCTAACTCATTGGTATTGCAAGCTACGGCCCGTAACTCTGTAGTCTGTCAAACTCACACGTTGGTCGTATTTTACGGTTCCCGTAAGTAGTATCGTATGTTATGGGTGCTCCGGAGCTGCCCTAGCTATCTCCCCTGTTGCGCTCGTAAGTTGGTAAAAAATTCATAGAGAGCAATTAATGCACCGAGGCTGCTAATGATGAAAAATGACAGTTGCTGTGTCAGCTGAGGCGTGTTTCAGGGAACAACAAAAATAAAAATAAACTACCACAAACTAAATTATTGTTCGATTGGCGAGCAGAGTAGCGACGTGGACATGAGGCGGTTTTCAGCGCCCTCTCGTGGCCAACAAAACAAGCTCTCACTATCAACAAACAAATCTCCACTCCTCTCTACGAACGATCATAGTTTATTAATTATAGTCACACTGTTTTGCTATAAACTTTTAGCTTGAGGGAAAAGACATCCTATGTATGGTTAAGAAATACCTCTGAAGCGTATCAAAATTCAGTTTTGCCTAGTCAAAGAACGAGTTTCGTGATATTTTCGTCCGAACGTTAGGCCTATATTGAACTTTCGTAAATACAGCTTTGAGATTGTTAAGAAATGTTATAAAAATGTCTACCATCAGTTCAGTTTACTTTCCAAGTGCCGTTAGCTAACTTTAACTGACAGCAGCACTCAGCGCACATTGCACGATACACCCTCCTGCCTGAAGATGGCCACTGGTTTTGGTCGAAACGCGTCGCAGCAACGATAAATCAGCTAGCACCATGGAAGAACCTACGCACGAGCCTCACTACGAAGACTACAGCACTGGTCAACTTTTCTATCAGACTGCAGAAGAAAAAATAATTTTTAAACTTCGATACTTGGAGAAAATGAATGAAAGTATTGTTAATATCCGCTATGGCATTATTTTTAATCAATCACGTATATATAATAGTATATACAGTTGTCTGTCCACCCAATAAGTGGTCGAAGGAGTTGAGCAATGTTGACAATTTTTGTAGGGAGTTGGGTGGATTGACCTAGATATGACCCATGCCAAAAAAACTCGACCTAACTGGCCATAAGAAGGACAGCGTTGAAATTTCCTCCACCACGGCAGAATGTTTCGCGGCACGAGGGCTCCCATTTTTCCTGTGTTATTATTAAGAGCGCAGGTGAGCCCAGCGCCAGCCTTGTTTTCCTATGTTATTTTTGAAGAGCTAATCTCTGGGAAGGAATGGGACTGTGTCCTAGCCTCGCTCATCAAAAATAACTTTGTTGACTTTGCCCC
Organism: Parhyale hawaiensis; assembly: GCA_001587735.2. Classification (NCBI taxonomy): domain Eukaryota; kingdom Metazoa; phylum Arthropoda; class Malacostraca; order Amphipoda; family Hyalidae; genus Parhyale; species Parhyale hawaiensis. The sequence continues at coordinate 21,555,987 of LQNS02278160.1, forward strand.
TACCGCGGATGATGGTCTTACGCCACCGAAGCGTTGTAATTTTTTTTTAATGTGTTCGTGCGGCACATCGTCGGAAAGCGTTGCTGTAGCGTTTAAGCAACAGAGAAGTCCTCTGTTTATCGAGTTCTTATGTATAGATATCAGGAACATTACACCTACTACAATCTTAAGCCAAGTGGTTTGACGGCTAGCAATTTAGCAACTCATTTGGTACACGCGTGTTTACCAGGACCTAACAAAACATTCAAGAGATTAGCTAGCGGACAAAACATATGCAAGACACTGTCTTGTGACGCGGCCTTTGTATTGCTACTACTCATAGCTAAACTAAGATCAACTCGCAAAATATAAAGCTAATCACCCGACTCTGTTATCAGTGACGAAACTCTGCAGCCGATATTGCGTTCTCTTAACCAATAAGTAGAAGCAACTTACTTCGTCCTCCGCTCAAGAGGTATAGGATGGGTGATGGGCCACAAGGTTAGATAAATTAGGTTCGCCCATCCTACGTGATGAGTACCAGTGATCCCAAGGGAACTCTGCACGCCTACAGGTTACGTTTTCTGGAGCTAGGCCATCGGGACATCTGTCTTTCGTGCCCTCATTTTTCCTTCCATTTTCGTACTCCAGCGGAAAGTACGTTTTTTTCTTCTTCCTCTTCTTCCTGACTTGTGTCCATGTGCGTTGCCCCTGTGTGGGAAAACCCTCGTGCATAGATTTCACGTTTCCATCGACATACTACATGTCACGTCCATTTCCTCTCTTGAATCAACCGAGTTGTGTCTAGGGAGGCTTTGTTCGTTTTGGTGCCGAAATTAAGCCTTCAAGGCTTGACTGATCCAAAGCTGCAGACAGGTGCTCTGGCATCGACCCATAGCATTGGCGTTGAGGCATTGACTTTTGATCAGTTGATCTCGAAACTTCCAAAACTCAGACTAGCTTCGTAAAATAAAGTCTTTAGCAGGCGTGACGTAAGAGGGTTACTTCTTGCACTTATATCACAAATCGACACGAATCGGACAAGTCAAGCCTCGACGGCTTAATTTTGGCCCTCAATCGAACACGCCTCTCTCAACTTATAAAATGTATTATAACAATGATTACCTCCGCCAAGGAGGTTATATTTTCGTCGTGCTTGTCTGTCTGTCTCTTTGCCTGTCTGTTATTGTGTCTGTCATCAAGATAACTCAAAAAGTTATGAACAAATTTTGACGAAAGTTACGGGGATTGTTAGGTATCTTAGGAGAAACAGATGATCAACTTTTGGTGAAGGTCCGTCCATCCGTTTGTTTGTCGGCCTCTTTTTTCTCAATACCATAGCTCAGAGAGTAATAGGCGGATTTTTATGAAATTTACATGAGTTGTTAATAATATTAGGAAAAGTAAATGACAAGATTTTTGTAATGATCCGTTCGTTCGTCACTGTTGTTAAATTTATACCTGTGAGCACAATAACTCAAAAAAATAACAAATGGATTTTTAAGAAATTTATAGGAATTGTTAGTAATGTTAAAGACATAAATGGTTAAATTTCGGTACAAATCGGTTGGTTCGTTTGTATGTTTGACTAATGTTTGCTATAATGTTTGTTAGCAGTATAACTCAAAAAGTTATGAACGGATCTTCAAGAAAATTGCAAAAAACTGTTATTAATATCAAAAAGGACAAATGTTTAGAGTTTGGAGTTGATAGAAAGAAAATCATGGTTTCAGAGCCAAATTGAATTTTTCGTTACCGTTGCCTCGCTTGGCGGAGGTATGCACTCTCAGAGTGCTCTAATAACGATAATAACACACTTCCCACTGCTCCCCGTAGCAAAAAGGTGGCATCCACAAAGTGGCTATAAGAAGCTGAAAGAATTTGACCTCAGCTGCTAAGCTTTCTCACGTGATAAGCGAGTCACGTGCTCTGTGTGGTGTTGAACCCAGTGCCCACTTAGCGACTTTTGTCGACACTAGCAGCCTACTTTAATTAAGTAGAGCAAACTCAATTACTCGGACTGCGTTGGGTCGCGACCATGACTTAAGCATAACGTCTATGAACATCGTGATCTAATTCTTTATGTGTCAATCGTTATGGATTTCAACTGCTGAAATTTAAGAGTGATAGTCGAGGTTCGCCATTGGCACTTGCTGTGGTGTAGAAACTGCAGTAGCGGCTAAGATACTTAAATATTATTATTAAAAACTTCACACTCGGGCCGCCACAGAAAGGTAGACAACCCAAAGGATTGTGTTGGCTCTAGGCTGCTCGGACCAACGAAAGTCGTCAATGGGTACCGGGCAGATGCCCTTAATTTCACTTCAGCCATGGTTACTAACTTATTACTCACCTGACGTGTACCATGACATCACGATTATTCTATTATGAAAGTTCCAACACTGATGCTTGTACGTTTGGTTTTGTTATACAGTATTAAGAGGGATATACTGTATTGTTTGCAAGTCAACGTTGCACAGACTTCGTCCAAACGCATCCGCATGGAATTACTGTAGTCAAGTATCGTTGGAGTTGGGTAAACTTTCCTGCCATAAAGTTCACATTTATTTCACATAATTGGGCCACGGAACTGCTTGTGTTCACATTTTCACATTGGTAGGCAGAGTAGTGAGTAAGCAAAACTGTACTGTTTATCTCACTCTATGATTTTGTGGTTGCAGAAGGTAAGAACTAGTCACAGTTCACTTATACTAAAGAAAGACATATCAGGCAACTATTGCGTGCAGTTGAAGAATAGTCACGTCACACAGAAGTTTCACTGTATCAGACAATAGTACAATTCAGTAAATGAACTGTGGTATAAGTGCTTATAAGCATATAGGCAAGCTTTACCAAGATCTTACTCTGTGCCAGGGGTTGTTCGAAGGAAAAAATACAACGACAATGGCACAAACTCTACTGCGAGGCCCAAATCCTAAGATTATATTATAAGCTTACTGAAAATAAAAATACGTTCCGGTCAGCTATCAGTGATTTGTAGTGTGGTTCCTTCCTAGTTTATATCTACGATAACCTAGTTATGAAAATTGAAAGAAAGTACAAATTAACAACTGCAAAAATCTGGTTTAGCAACTGCACGTTTTGAATTTACAACTGCACAAAATGGTTAACCACAGGGGTCTATTACACACGCTGGACTCCTTTGGTGTGGGTGGTAGGGTTCTGTGAATCATTCGCGATTTTGTTTCTGAGCGACCGCAGAGTGTGTGTGTTGACGACGTTTTGAGCGCCTCAGTGGTGGTGGTGTCAGGCGTCCCTCAGGGCAGTGTGCTTGGCCCGCTGTTGTTCGTTCTCTATACTAGTGACATGTTCTCTTCGCTTGAAAACACGATGATCAACTATGCCGACGATTCCACTTTGATGGCGGTAATACCTGCTCCTCGCCTGCGTGATGCTGTCGCTCAGTCTCTGAAGAGGGATTTGTCGCGCAGTAGTGCATGGTGCTCGGCTTGGAGTATGAAGCTGAATGCCAGTAAGACCAAGTCGATGATTCTCAGTCGGTCTCGGACACTTGTACCGAAGCATCCCCAACTGGAGATTGGTGACACTTTGCTTCAGGAGTCTAGCTCCTTGGAGATTCTTGGTGTTGTCTTTGATGAGAAGCTCACTTTTGAGCCGCATATTATGAGGTTGGTGTCACGTGCTTCCACTAAGATTGGGCTCCTGCGTGAGGTGAATTCTGTGTTTGGTGACAGTCAGGTTGTCCGTAGAGGTTTTTATGCGTTGTAGCTGCCTGTGTTGGAGTATTGCTCACCGGTCTGGGTTCAGCTGCTGACACTCACTTGCGTCTGTTGGACCGACTTGCTAGTTCAGCCAGCAGACTGTGCGCTGATAATGATCTGGTGAACCTGTCCCACAGGAGAAGAGTAGCCGAGCTATGTATGTTTTGTAAGGTGTACAACATAGAGAAGCATTGTGTTGTATTCTTCTCTCCCTGCCCTCAAGGTATTTGGGAGAGAGACTCGTGCTGTGTGCGGAGCGCACTCTTTCACTTTGGAGGCTGTCGGATGTCGAACTTATCAGTTCTGTCGGTGCTTCGATCGTGCCACGGTCGGCTAAGGTTTGGAATTTATTGCCGGCATCGGCCTTTGGTCGTATAGGCCTGCAGGCGTTTAAGTCAGTAGTTAATCGTTTTTTGCTGGATTTCCTTTAGCAGCGTTTTGAGCTTCCCGGTGTTGCAAGATGCTTCATTTGGGTTGTATTACCTGTCCGTGGGAGCTCAAGCGTGAAGTTTTAATAATAATAANGGAGTATGAAGCTGAATGCCAGTAAGACCAAGTCGATGATTATCAGTCAGTCTCGGACACTTGTACCGCAGCATCCCCAACTGGAGATTGATGACACTTTGCTTCAGGAGTCTAGCTCCTTGGAGATTCTTGGTGTTGTCTTTAATGAGAAGCTTACTTTTGAACCGCATATTATGAAGTTGGTGTCACGTGCTTCCACTAAGATTGGGCTCCTGCGTAAGGTGAATTCTGTGTTTGGTGACAGTCAGGTTGTCCGCAGATGTTTTTATGCTTTGTAGCTACCTGTGTTGGAGTATTGCTCACCGGTCTGGGCTTCAGCTGCTGACACTCACTTGCGTCTGTTGGACCGACTTGCTAGTTCAGCCAGCAGGCTGTGCGCTGATAATGATCTGGTGAATCTGGCCCACAGGAGAAGAGTAGCCGAGCTATGTATATTTTATAAGGTGTACAACATTGAGAGGCATTAGTTGTATTCTTCTCTCCCTGCCCTCAAGGTTTTTGGGAGAGAGACTCGTGCTGCGTGCGGAGCGCACTCTTTCACTTTGGAGGCTGTCGGATGTCGAACTTATCAGTGCTGTCGGTGCTTCGTGCCCTGGTCGGCTAAGGTTTGGAATTTACTGCCGGCATCGGCCTTTGGTCGTATAGGCCTGCAGGCGTTTAAGTCTGTTGTTAATGGTTTTTTGCTCGATTTCCTTTAGCAGCGTTTTGAGCTTCCCGGTGTTGCAAGATGCTTCATTTGGGTTGCATTACCTGTCCGTGGGAGCTCAAGCGTGAAGTTTTAATAATAATAACTGTACGTAAGAATAACCCCTCGGGTTCTTCACTGCAAAGGTTGTACGAGGACGTCCGACTGGGCGCAGAAATGAAACCTTCATGGCATGACTATTTCTAAATTTCACACAAAGGTTTGGTTTTAAAACTCTAAATCCGTGTTTCAAGTGTTAGATGCAACCCGATAACGTTCGCCGGCTGAAACTTCCATTTTACGGAGCAAGAATGAGTTCTTGGAAGTCTCAAAGGTAACCGATTTAGGGTTATCATATGAAACTCAATTCAAAGGGTTGAAGCCAGCGCACCTGCCTCAAGTTTCGAACAAGTCAAGACTCGAAGGCGTAATTTTGGTGCCTATGCGAAAGTGTCCGAAATCCAGTTAGCGTGCCTGGCCGTTAAACATGACGGCGAAAATTCAAATTCATCGCCACAATGTAGTTACTACAACTGCCAACTTGAAGGAATATAAAAGATGAGCGTTTTCTGTTAAGGAGCGCAACTCTCCTTGTCCTTCGCTGCAATGCCGAAAAATCCATTACTCCATCACAGCTGGCAGCCAAGCGGCGCTCATAACATAAACTTCGACTCTGCCATGTTATAATATCATGTGATTGACAGTTTTCGCTCAAGCGAAAGCAAAAGCTGTATCGTCAAAAAATGAAATCATTGTTGGAAAATAACTGTTGTAACGAAATTTTAAGTGGGGAAAAAATAAAACTCAGGATGCGAGCAGGTGTTAAAATAAGGCGTAGATACTTCTGTGCTTCGGTTTCAACTGGCAAAGCAGGAAGTGCATTTATATATGAGCTAAACGTATACATTTGTCATCTACAACCTCTATTAATTGTTGCCCTTTAGGTTATATCAGAGCTCCACAGGATGCCTTCAGTCTCCAATGTAGTCTAATTTTCGCCTGTTTTCTTCAAGGGTCACAGAAATCAGACAGATCACTATATCAATCGGCCTATATTACATGGTAGACTGTGGTGCTTGAAGAGTCGAAGAATCCCTGTAGCGAGGTATATATAGAAGAGCACAATCTGAGTAAGTAGAGTTAAGGAGGTGGTATATTTAATAACCCGAAAGTATAAATACACAACGAATGTATGACAATATATGTAGCTATGGCGATATATGTAATTATACATGTTTTCCGTTAACATGAAATAATTTAAGAGAGAAAAGCTGAACTGAAAGAGCATATAGGTTAAAATTTTCCTACTCTAAAACACATGCAAATTATTATTAGAGCTACGTAGGCATGACGTCATAAATATTGAGAAAAATAACTTATAGATTTATGTTTTCTTGAAATTTTGATCTAAAAGTTTCAAAATTAAACGTGCACGGATATTTTATCGCTTGTTAACTCTACTTTCCCTTTTCACAACAGACATACAACAAATGAACTTCACCAATCTACAGATCTACTAATGCAACTATACCTATTTTAGACAGGTCAACTTGCACCCTGCTGGCATTAAAATTATGCTCCCGCGAGTCAACAAATTTCATTTCTGTAGTTCGAAATTGAATAAGAAACACTGAACTATAGCGATCTGATCCTGTAGGTGTGCCTGCAGCAGTATCAACACACACACTGCCACTGTGTACCGCTGATTCCCGAGGTCGTTGCTAATGCTAGGGTTAAGCGTAACCTCGCCGTCGCCTTGGTTACTGGAGATCAACATCAGCACAACAATTGGCACAATAGTTACCCTAGTGGAGCGGCTACATTGGCTGAGATGTGTTGCCCGAAGACGCTGAATCGTTAACAAAGCTAATCTGTTGTCTATGATTGGCATTATATTGGAAAAGATCGCTGTAGGTCTAAATGAGAAACCTGTTAGGACATGCAGCGTTACTTTAACATTTCACTTGTTTCAAACCAGCTCTGGTATCCCCTATTGTCACATTTGCCTAGGGTATGAGGCCACTATGTGAATATCATTAAGAGTAAATTTTCAGCATATACATACATCAAGCCCAGTGTCTACGGTATCAACCAAAGATATATCTCTTTCTGGTGATACAAAAGCGATTTATGCCTCTGTGCCCTTCGTGCTTCCTTGGGTAGCGTGACCATTGTATCGTGACCGCTGTTATCGAGCACTGTAGCTGTGACCTGAGTAATGACACGACCCACAGCTTTGGCTGTCAATCGTTACCTATTGATTACATACCCGTCTCGTGCAGAGTATTGTATGAATTGAGCAAGAGTGTTTGAGAAATAATAGCCACTGGAAGTTTTGGGTACACAGTTTCCACATAAGACAGAATCTGTGAATTACTTTCTGAAGCCAGAACTGGGCTCGCTTGGGAAAAATCAGGAATGCGTTCCGTCAATGCGTTACCAAAATTAATTTCCTCTGAGTGGTCAACGCTATCGTTACTAACGGCGCATTCGATTGGGCACCGAAATTGAGTCTTTAAGATTTAACGTGACCGATTCCTCACCCAGGTGCCCTGGCGGCGACCTGTTTATTCACGTGTCTGCTTTTACTCTGAATTTGATACCTGAGTGATTCCCATGAACGTAGTCCTGTTTCGTAAAATAAAAATGTTCGTCTGCTCAACATAGTATTGACCCTGAACAGGTTACTCTTGAGGCTTACAGAAACTCGCTGTTGCTCCGTTAAATGAAGTTTTTATGATAATTAAGTACGTAATTAACGTAATCGTGTTCCTTGTAACACTTGCAAAACAGCTCAGAGTAACTAAGGAAAAAGCTTCTGTTTGAAGTTCTGAACAAGTCAGGACTCGAGGGTTTCATTTTGACTTTCAATCAAGCGTGTCCCTAAATATTTTTAAAAAGGAATACTTATTCCGCAATAGCACTGCAGTACGGTGGTTCCTGCTGTGGTCCTGTTCTATGATCTCCTAACCTACCTACCTCAACCTCAACTAGCCCTAATATACTTCGACTCGCTCGTCTCATCCTAACATACTCAAGGGCGGATCCAGCTCTGATTCTTCGTGGGGGGGGGGGGCAGTCGGCAAGTGTTGCATGCGATGATGCTTGAAAGTGGTGGTCTACTAATTAGCTAAGGCGTAGTGATCTTCATTATTTAGTGTATTTACGTATGTATGTTTGTACATTAAGTTACATATAATATATCAACTATTTATAATTAAGAAACTAAGTTTAAAATCATAGGTATTGTTGCTATTTTGCCTCCTAAAGCAATATAGTTGTTCACTGGACCGATTTTTTCATTTTTGGGTCAAAATATTCGGTTCGATTTCTTCTATTTGCTGGCGCTATTACCTTGACCCTAAAATTTATTCAATCTTGCTGAGATTCAATAAAAGAGGTAAAAAATGTGTGCCCCAGGCTTCATATTTATCTATGAGGAAAGTCTGAAAAGTGTTATGAAAGAACACTATCCTCTACGAGTATCCCATACCATAGAGTTCCAATCTCCCAAACCAGAACGCCTCGTGGCGTAAGACCATCACCCGCAGTGGGAGCCAATTTCATTGCCATCATTTTTTATGGCCGGCTAATCCTAGTTCTTTGGCGTGGTCACAGCGAGAACAATCCACTAGACTCCCTGAAAAATAAAATTATCATAAACATAGCTCAACTCCTTCTACATTATTTGGGTGGAGAGCAAATTTCACCGCCGTCAATTTTTATGGCCAGTCAATCATAGTTTTTTGGCATGGGTCACATTGAGAGCAACTCAAAAGACTCCCTGCAAAAAAATCATGAGCATACCTCAACTCCTTCTATCTGTTTTTGGGAATTTGGGTGGAGAGCAAATTTCATCGCTGTCATTTTTTATGGCCAGCTAGGCCCAGTTTTTGACATGGGTCACATCTAGGTTAACCCACCAAACTCCCTCCAAATAATTATGAAGATTGCTCAACTACTTCGACCACTGTTTGGGCGGACAGACATATAAATATATATATTTACTTATATCTTCTATGCAAACGTTATCACCTCTCTCACTTCGTTCGCGGGTGATATACATATGTCCGTTATGCTGCCAGGCAGTACCGTCCCCAAGACTGAGAGGGGTACTCGTCTGCGATGGGGAACATTAATTTTATTAATGTATAACTTTACTGTTAGCCTAGTTTTCTTGCTGGATTTTAAAAGTGCAAGTTTGCACTCTTTTCAATTTACTCGTATATTTGATTAAAAAAAAACACACACACTCATATATATAGGGATTTAAGAATAGTTTAAAACTAAAAGAGCTTTAAGCTCCCTAAAATGTGCTTAATGAGGTCTTTGTTGCCCAGGGTAAAAAACGTGTTTACCTTAAACAATCATTGTAACATCGTTTTGAAACTGTTTTTCCCAAACTACTTGGCCGATTATCATGACAGCTCAAAAAGTTTGTCCTGATTTCTTTTAGCTGCTTGCACTATTAATTTAACCCTACATAATTTACTTAATCCTGTTGGGTTAAAAATTCTCCCTGCCTGAATTATTTAAGCCTCATCAGGCAATTTAAAAATATATATATTTTAAAACGCTGTATATTCGTCCTTTGATCGAAGAGTGAGATTTATTTCCCTCAAAAGTTCGCCCTTTATTCTGTTGTGGCGAAAAATTTACTGGGCCGATTTTAACAATTTATGTGCCTAAAATAATAGTCTTCATATCTTGCTGCACGCTTTATCAACTTTACCTCAGCATTCTTCACAATTGAGTCTTTCTTTAGAAATGGATCAACAGTGCCTATTCAGAAATTCAGTTTTTTAATATTATATCAATGGGAAATATTTTAGCACAAAATACGAGCGTTCAGGGGCGTAACCACCGTCCAAAAGTTGGGGGGGGGACGCTATATGAAGCTATTATTAGAAGGTAGTTCATAACAAAGGTGTTAATAGCCTAATTGGGGTTTTTGACGAATTGGAAAGCGTGCTGGCGAAACGAAGGTACATAGGCCAATGCTAAACAGTTGACGTCCAGTTAAAGTAGTGGTTCTCAAACTTTTTGTCATCGTTGCCTACTCTTTATGCATGATCCTTGTCCACGGCCCCCCAAAAAACGTAGCCTGTGACTATCATTTATTACTACGGTTCTACGCTCATTAGATCCATATAAAAACCATTTTTTGGAAATACTTTATTTTTATTAATTCTATCAGAATATGACACACTTCAGCCGCTACATTCTGTTGTGTGGCTCCCAGGGACCATGGTCCCCCAGTTTGAGAACCACTGTGTTAAAATAGGGGGTATATACCAGTAAAACAAGTCCCATTAAGTCATCTAACAATGTAATAATTATTCTTTTCATCTAAAATAGTTTTATTCAGTTGAAAAATCACAAATTTTTAAGAAATACGGTGCAACTTCATCATCTTTTAACAAAAATGAAGTCGACATCGGGACGACGAGAACATTATTTGAAGCATATGTGAGCGTCAATGCGGTCTATGTTATTCTGCAGTCATATTCATATGCGCGAAGTGCGGCCGAAGATGCAGACCCGACGCTTATCACATGATGAATCCAAGAGCTGCTTGCGCCATTGCATGGGGTGAAATGCGCAGGAGCTGATCTCTGTGCACGTGACGCACCATAACATGATGCAATCTTTCCTGAGTCATCGTAGTTCGCAAATAGGTTTTCAGTCGCCTCAAAGTACCGAAAGATCGCTATGCAGATTGCAGAGCATGAATTTGCAAGACACAGCAATACTACCCATAGGAGCTTCTCTACTACTGGAACCAGCTTTCTCACATCTGGCGACATAGAAGGGTAGGGCGTACCTAGAGTACTCGGAGCCCAGGGACAAAGCATAAGCAAGATCAAGGCACTACACTATACTACACCAAATTGAGGCAATTGAAATTTATGGCTGTGAAACAACAATTTCAGGACAGTGGAAGTAATTATTATTACTACTTGCCTGAACTTGAAAATTCATTTTATAAATTTTACGGGTAAACCTGTGATCTAGACAGCATTAATTCATTTTAAGGGATAAAGGTTACTCAAGCCTTTCCCTCCCTCAGAAATTCATAAATGGCTAAGCACCTCATAATTTTATATATATGAATAAAGAAAATTGTGCAGATACGCGCACACCCACGCTACATTCCGTGCTAAGCGCTCCTCTTATCTCTCAATCCCACTGACTAAGGGTGCTTTCACACCAAGAGCGAAGCGGCGCGGCGAGGCGCGAGCGAAGCGGAGCGATGATGCGTTCACATATAAGCGGAGCGAGCGAAGCGATTCATGCTTTCATTGCACCAGTCAATATGGAAGATTTTGTGAGTGCGTACCTTTTGCTAGATGGTCCGAAACGGGAAAGGCAACGCTGGGTTCATCCCATCNACCACCACCTCTTCAAGGATCTCAGGAGAGATGAACTGAGGTTTGCCGGCTATCTACGGATGAAGCCTGCAACGTTTGACAAACTGCACTCCCTTGTTAAAGAAAAAATTGCTAAAAGATATGTATATATTCTATTATGCCGGGCTGAGAAATATTCAGTGGTGTAAAATTTATTTATGCCATATCTTGAAACTCTCGCATTAAGAAGCAGAAATTCATTCTTGTAAATCATTTCAGAATGGGTTGTTTTACCTACATAGAAATGCAAATATTCACAAATATTCCCAAATATTCAATCATACGATACATTTCCTAATATGTTTGCTATACCAAATATTCATGAAATAATTCTCATACAATAATAATAACTTAAATAAATATAGTGGATATAGAAAAATAAACAAAAAAAAGTATATAATTAAACTGTAAAAAACAAAGGGAAAACTATAGAAAACTTTCATGGATAACTGAACATTTTTAGTCTGCCGCTAGCGAAATTAAATACAGCTGCATTTCCCACTCCGAGGGATCCAGGAGACGCAGCAATAGCTATCCTCCTTCATTTTCAGCAAAAAAAAAACAGCTGCATTTCTCGAGCGAAACTCTCCGCTTCGCTCGCTCCGCTTGCAGCGTGAAAGGCAAAGCTTTTCTACATAGGAATACCAAAAGATATTTAACACCGCTCCGCTTCGCTCTTGGTGTGTTAGCACCCTCAGACTGCACTGCACGCTCTCTGAGCGAAGCTGCATCATAATCCTGACAGCTA
>LQNS02278160.1:21585904-21611813 GCA_001587735.2 Parhyale hawaiensis
GGTCCCATTGGTTTGATTATAATAGCTAGCTAACTGCTGACATCATCAGTGGGTAACTACCGGTATACCTATTTTGGCAAGTAGCTGTAGTACCATACCTGTCCCCTAACTGAGCTTCATTTGAGTAATGAAAGGTAGTTCGCAGTAGCTTGTGGATCCTTCATATGGATAGTGGAGTTGTGCCATCTCGGCTTGGGTTTGGGGAGGTGTGTTTATTCCGTTCCAGAGTTTATTTCCAGGTGAAAGTGAATTGACAGATTTAAAAGAAAATAGTTAAGACTGGAGGCTGTATGGGCTAGTTCCCGGTGCCCTCCTTAATTTGAAGCAACAACAACAAGTCCGCCGGGCCCCTTTGCTTGGTAGTTGACTCCTTCACCTGATACGATACCACCTATTATTTAGTACAGGCAGGTGTCCGAAGTCACCCCACAAAGAAAACAAGACACAAAAATAATTTTTTTGAGCACTCACAATAGACATATTTTTGAACAAAATCTAAAATGTCTCGATGTGGAAGCTCATCATATTGAATGCCATAGATGGTGGTATGCTCCATTTAACTCTTGACTGCTCCAATTTTTCTGCCCCGGTGAGGGTTTTTGATAGGAAAAAATTGGTTGTTTACCACTCCTTACTTACAATTTTTTTTTTTCATGTACAAAGCCTTATTGCAGGACCCCAAGACGTCTATCTACGATAGCACAGACATTAATCTTTCGTTCATGAGCAATAGTTTCCTTACACCATTTAGTTATAGCATTTGCATGGATGTTCATTGTTCTATCTTTTCCCTGAACTGTCCAGAGTCACCCCGTGTCCGAAGTCACCCCCTTTAACGGTACCACTCGCCCCCATGTTGCTTGTCTGTGTGAAACGTGGCTTTCGGCCTCCCATGAACCTTCATTTATAAATTACACTGCTCTTTATAAACATAGACCAGCTCCCCTTTTAGGTGGAGGCTTGGCAATACTTATCCGAAGTGATATCCCTTATGTACCAATGTCTCTTGTACCATTTCCAAATGGCCATTTAGAAGTTCAAGCAGTCTCAATTTCAATGAAAAATTCCAAGTCCTTATGCATAGGTACTTAATACAATTACATAGGTAGTGTATTCCGTGGCGGAGATGGCGAAAAATCTTGAATTCGTCCTAATTTAAATATTTACTGTACAATTTGGCTGCAACGTCACATGAATACATCCCTAAAGTGCACATACCTGCCCTATAGAAATGAACATTATATCTTGTATAGTTTGGTACTCACATGCAAAAAAACAAAGATTTTGGATCCCCGTGAATCGGGGTGGAAATGGTGTACAGAAAGGTCGGAAATGGCGAACCACCAAAAAGCAGGAAATGAGGCATGGACAAAGCTGAGCTATATACCATATGGAAGCCTATAATGTAGTCTAATAACCAACTAAGTTTCAAAACTGTAGCATGTTTCTAAGTATTTTAAGAAATATTTGATCATGACCCTGTGAAACAAAACACCCCACAAAAATTAATTTTCCTTAAAACCTGTTTATAATTTGTGATTTCTCAAATTTTAATGATGCTAGAATAGTGAAAGTTGGAGTGTTGGTTGCTGGTAAATGCATATTTATTTCCTGCATATCTTGACTCTTTACCCCAATTCATGTACAAACTGTAGCACAAACATTGTTTGCTACTTCACCTCTGGCTGTGATCGTAACACAGGGTCGAAATAAACGTAAAGGCTCTGTATTTATGCTTATATCATTGGCAGAACATCATATTTTACGATCATAACATTGTTTGTTACACATAACCCTGTAAAGATGCAGGTTATTAATGTTTCATAGCTATTTCAGAGATGTTTTTGAATGAGAGTCTTGGCTAACTAGCCATAATGGTGCGCTCTCATAAGGGAAAAGTAGATCGTCTTTCAGATGATTAGAAATAGATGTAATGTTAATAATATGCATCTATAAAGGGTTATCTGTCCTTAACAATGTTATATGCATAAAAATATTAGGTTCTGCCAACGCAATAACCGTAAATACAGATCCTCTACGTTCGCCATTTCCACCCCGTGATACGATCACATCCCGGGGTGGAGATGGCGAACGTTATTTGTACTCCCGTACGTACATGAAGTGGGGTAAAGACTCTATATACACTGGAAATAAACACACATATACCAGCTACCAACAGCCCAAGTTTCACTATTCTAGCATCATTAGAATTTGAGTAATCACAAATTGTAAAAAAAACAGGGTGTCAGCAAAATGAATTTTCATAGGGTGTTTTTTCACAGTCTCCATCAAGAATTTTTTTTAAATACTTAGAAACATGCTAGAGTTTTGATACTTAGCTGGTTATTATACAACATTACAGGCTTCCATATGGTAGCTATATAGCTCAGCTCTGTCCATGCCTTTTCCCCCTGTTTTTTGCGGCTCGCCATCTCCGCCCCGGCATTTCGCCAACCATCTCTGCCCCGGAATACACTATTTACAATCCAAACCAGTCCAGAAATGTCAATTATTTTTTGCAGCTAGGTAACAATGATCTTGTAGTCGGAGATTTTAACGCGCATGACCATCAATTGGAATCCAGTCATTCGCCCAATACCTCTGCAAAAAACCTTGAGGATGCTTTAGTCTCCCTCCCTAATCTATCTCTTATCACACCCACTCCCTCCCTACTTACTATAATAATTCATTCATTCGCAACTCTAGATTTATCCTTTTTTATGTCTGCTCCCCTGAGACCTTTTACTGAAGTTCATACTGGCCAGGACTATGGTAGTGAGTAGCCTATTACAGTGTACTAACCACTATAGGCCATGCTCCACAGACAGTGGTGTACCGCACCAGACCCCGATGGAAGTTCACCTCTGGCTCTTGGAGTGAGTTGCAGGCTGCTCTTCCAGTGGTAATGCCTTACTCCTGTAGTATGGTATAGAAGTAAATAAATTAGTTTCAGCCAGCTCTTGTGTATTCTCACATACCAAATAAACCATTATTCCCCGGTACAGCAAACCATGGTGGGATGACTCATGTGCTGCTGCAGTGAGGGCTAGGAGCTTAGCCAAGAAAGTTCTTATAACTCAGCCTACCATGCAAAACTTACTCAAATTTAAATGATGTGAGGCTCAAGCAAAATGGCAGATTAAGCAGGCAAAGAAACAATCTTGGGTTAGATTCTGCTCCAACATTACCTCTACTGCAGCACCATCATTGTTATGGAAGAATGTCCGTGGGCTTCAATCTCCCCAGTCTTGAGTCTCAGCCCCTAATAACACCGTATATGTGATATCTTCTTCTTTAGAGAAAGCTGATGTGTTGGCCTCCCATTATGAAGCAATCTTTGCTGCTTCTGCTCCTTCTCCTTATCCCCAGTTCATTCTCCTTCCTCTAGCTCTTGTACGGTACTCACTGATGACAGGGAGGCATGGTACAATGAGCCCTTTTCATTAACAGAGCTCAATTTAAGCTTGCGTTCACTTCGATCAACATTTCCTGGTCAGGATCGGGCTGCTAATCAACACTTGCAACACCTTCCCCCAAACTACGGGCAGTGGCTTCTTACCATATTTAACGATAGTTACTCTAAGGGCATTCTCCCTCCTGCTTGGAAAAGAGCTCTAGTGCTGCCCATCCTTAAACCTCATAAATCAGCTTCTCTTCTCTCCTCATATCGACCAATCTCGTTATTATCTTGCATTGGGAAACTTATGGAATGTCTTATTCATGCTCATCTCTCGTATTTCATTGAAGACACTGGTGCCCTACGTCCTGATCAGGGAGGTTTTTGGAAGCGTCTCTCTTCTTTGGACCAGGTAGCCAAACTAGAGACCGCTATCCGAAAAAGTCATGCTCAAAAGTTGTACAGTCATACCTCGGAACTCAACCGCCTCTATACTCGACCAAATCGGTGCTCGACAAAAAAAAATTGAGTAAGAAATGCATCGAACCTCGAACAGATTTCGGTTCTCGTACTAGCCAAGTTGCCCCGAACGCGCTCCTCGGCCCTTCTCGTACTGCCGAGTCGACCCGAACGCACTCCTTGGCCCTTCTCGGCCAGCGCGTAAGCGTCAGTTCGACTCAGACCGCCAGCGCAGTATGACGTAAGCAGTTTGTTCGAGCATTTCTTCCCAGATTTAAACTTTTTCGGATTGCTCTAGCCCTTAATAATGGGTCCAAAGAAAGACAGTGATAAGGGGAAGGCAAAGAGGAAAACAGTGAGGACCACTATTGAACTGAAAAAGTAAATTATACAAAATGGTTTATAATGCTTTATTTATCTTTATCATGTAGCTACTACTTGTGCACATTTACGTCTCCATTGTTTAGATACACGTTCTTATAATATTTTAGGTATTATTCTTAATGGTAAGAACAGATGAAAATACTTTCCATTATTTCTTATGGAAAAATTGGTTTTGGTGTTCGAACAAATCGGTGCTCGACCATCTCCTCAGAACGGATTATGGTTGAGTACCGAGGTACGACTGTACTGTACTTAGTAGTTGCATTCTGTGATCTTACGCAGGCTTTTGATAGAGTTTAGCATATGGGGCTACTGTATAAATTGGCTAAATGTGGAGTACATGGACTCCTGCTTCGTTGGTTACATAACTACCCTGAAGATCACACATTTCAAGTAGGGCCTATACTTTGAGGGTGAATATTCTAGTTTGTGAATTATGAAGTCGGGAGTCCCACAGGGGGCCCTGCTTTCTCCATTGCTCTCAATATTATGCTCAGTGATATTCAAATTACTCCTGGAGTGCAATCTGCAGAATATGCTGATGACATAATTTTTTACTCATCTCATTCTTCCCTTCAAATAGCTACCGAGAATCTCCGGAAAGGTATCTCCTCATTCTTGGCATGGACCAAACAATGGGGCCTTACATTGAAACTTGAGAAGACTAAATGTATGTTATTTAGCAAGCAACAGGAGAGGTCCCTTCCTGTCAAAGTAGGCACTCATGTGTTGGATTTTGTTCAGGAACACAGGTACTTTGGTGTAATCGTGGATGCGCCTAGATTGTTTTGGGGGCCACAAATAAGAGACCTCAAACTCAGATGCCTACCCATGCTGAATTTACTACAGTCTATCTCCCACCATAAGTGGGGAGCAGATTGTGTCCTCCTCCTCCGCTTATATAACACTTTGATCCGGAATAAGCTGGATTATGCTGCACGTCTCTTTTGCTCTGCTTCTGAAACTCTCCTAAAAAAATCTTGATACCATAAAAAATTCAGCTCACTGAATAGTTCTGGGCTGCAGAAAAACCACCCTAATTGTCTCTCTGGAGATAGAGGCAGACATTCCTCCTCTTCATTTTCATCGCCTCTATCTGTTGAGTACATTCTACTGCCACTTGCTTCAACTGCCTCTATACTCGTATCTCCCATTGGCTCAGAGGGATCATACTCTTAATACCGCTAAGTCTCGCTCTTTTGTAGCTATGGCGAATCAAACTTATGCTGATCTCGCTATACTCGGCCCTCGACCAGTGCAAAGCTCACTTCATTCTCCACTTTCAGCAACTTTCCAAATTTCAGAATATATATCTATACCACTTTTTTCCAGTTACTGCCAGTGCTTTAGATAATGCTGTAGTAAATAAACTCTTTCATGATTTAACTTTTAATGTATACAGAGACTTCATTGGAACATATACAGATGGCTCTAAGATCCTTTTATTTCTGCATCTGCAGTTCTTGTAATCCCAAAGAGAGGTATACAACTGACTTGGAGACTCCAATCTCACCTAAGTTCCCTTGGGGCTGAATTGTATGCCATATATGAGACTCTTATTTGGGCCCAGACAAATGTCTTAGTTTCAGAAAAACTAGTTATAATCACATCATTGAGTGCTCTATGTCTGATGCAGTCTAGGAGGCCATCCAGTTTTGTTGCTATAGTTTATACTATGCAAGATCTCATGGTTGTGCTAAACTCAACTCGAATGGTTAAAATACAGTATATTCCAGGTCATAAAGGTATTGATGGGAATGAGGCTGCAGATGCAGCAGCTAAGGCTGCACATGCTGAGACATTCAGAGTCGTATCACCTCTGTTAATACACAATTACTGTAATCTTTTGAGTTCTGTTCTCAGGTCCCGTTGGCAGACAACATGGCGCACTACTGTTCGTGTGACTGGTAAGGGCGCTTCCCTAGCTTCTATAAAAACTACAACAGGGACTTGACCTTGGGCATCTCATCCTTCTCGTCTGCTTGAGTGTGCCATTGCTTGCCTCCGTGGTGGTCATGCGGGAGTTGAGTCGCATCTATACAGGTTTAAGCTTTCAGATTCCCCTCATTGTGACTGTGGTGCCATGGACACTGTAGAACACTTTTTACTGTATTGTCCATTTCTTCAACAGTCTCGTGCTGAAATTGCTAACACTTTTGATGTACTTCAAATTCCCCTTACTGTATCTAACCTGTTGGGTGGTAGCCCCTTAACAGCTTGTGACCAATTTGTTATTCAGAGGGCTCTTTGTAAATTTCTTCTCACCTCCAGTAGACTTCGTTATCTTTAGAATAACATACCAATTGGTTTATTTTGTGATTAAATTTTTATTCCTTAACCTGAGTACAAGGTTAGAACAATTCTAGTACAACAATTCTAGTACAAAGTACACATCTAATATCTACAAATTATTATCATATGAATAGTAGGTTTTCAAAGTAATTCTTACAGAACTACTTCAAAGATAACTAAGATAATAGCTAATAAATAGCTCCCTCCTTGTTAACCTTTTACTCAAGTTAAGGAATAAAAATTTTAATCACAAAATAAAGCAATTGGTATGTTATTCTAAAGATAACGAAATCTACTGGAGGTGAGAAGAAATTTACAAAGAGCCCTCTGAATAACAAATTGGTCACAAGCTGTTGAGGGGCTACCACCCAACAGGTTTAACTATTAGTCTAAATTCCTGGTGAAGACTGAGGTCACATCTGTATCAGCTGGTCTCTCACAGCCCCGTACAAGTGACGAAAGTTCCAATTTAAGCCGCCTCTGAAAGTCCCTGAACTTCTACAACAGGGATCTGAAGTTTAGACGTTTCCAGAGTCGCTGGCTAAAGTTAGTAGCGAGTTAACGTCTTGGGAGATTTTCCCCTTCTTGAAGAAATGGGAGGTTCAGTTATCAGTGTTATCTTGCTCTTACCTTTCAGGTAAGGGATTTGAGGAATATTCTGCCCAGATACCACAGAAAGGGACCTAAGCTCTACAAGTCCCAGGGCTTAGGAGCGTGACGCAAAACATCCAGTTTATAAAGCCTGGGTCTATACCCTGAATGATGCAGGGGTGAGGCCCGGGGAAAAAAAAATCCGATGCCCCGTAACTCATGCTTCATTAGGTCCCACCTTGAGGAGCTTCACCTCTCATCTCCCGTTGGTGAGAGTTACAAAGAATTCCTTGTCCACACTTCTGGATTTCGAGTAAGGCTCTCAGCCAACTTTGATTCTTTACCTTAGAGATTATCGGCAAGTGAGATAGAGGATTCGATCCACGCAAGGCTGAGATAAATAGACAACATCTACAGGGCCTGGAGCTAGTCCGAACCTCAAGTTTAGGCTTCAGCTCACACTTGTACTTCGGTTGCACTCCTATTGGCCAAAATTATTTCTGATCACATTATATGAATTGAATGCTGCGTGAATGACATCACTCTCATTCTCTCTAGCTTTTAATGTCGGTGATGATTTCCAATCCACAAAATTCATTTTATATATAATTTATTTCTTTACTTTTTGTTGCTCTTCACCATTTAAGACTGCACGTTATGAGCTGGTGTCATACACTTGTCCATTTTTGAAGAGTTAGAATCAGACCTTCTGGCTGCTTCCCCTTCCCTAGTTAACACTAAAGCAACTGCAAGTAGCCTAATCGTATGTAATTTTTTTTTTTCCAGAGCAATTGAGATTGTCATTCGAATAATGGCTAGAGTGTGTATTAATTATTGTTCATTATTGTTGGGAGTTTTATTCATGACACTTTGTTCATTGGGTAAGTATATAAGCTGTATATGTATAAAATATTGCTACCTAACCATGTTACCTATATATGCTTGTCTGTCAACCATTTAAATCACATTTTTGTTCACTTGCTGAAATATTTAATTTAACTACCATACTAGCTCTAATTTCAACTTACGGCTAAGTGCCAGGCTGTTGTGAACATCTATAGCTGCATGACTCTGCCAGTGCCAACCAGACTGTGGTAAAATGAAGTGCAGGTGCTGTTTTTTTTTTCAGTTCCTTCTCACTCTTGAAGTCCCGTTATAGCTTAGAATATTAGATCATTATCCAAGCAGCTTTTGATATTCAAATAAATTATTGCTTGGATCAGAATTGACTGACTTTCAAGCTATTAACATGTTAGGTTTAACTTTGTAGTTATCAGTAGCACTGAGCAGTATATAACTGTATAACTGAGTACTGTATTTATATTAGCTACATTGTGAAGTTAGCTATGATTGTAATGCATTCCATGTTTTGTTAATTTTTTATTTGTAGCTTCGACTAGGGTGAGTTGAGACACCCAGAAATACGTGCAGGGTACAAGCAAAAAAGTATTTGTAAATAAGTTGGGTTGCATATGCTCTGAATCTTATGAGGTACGGTGCAAACTATTTTTATGAAAATTTTTTAATAAATCGGAGGTCATTAAATTTTGGATGCAGATGGTCCAGCTTGCACAGATGCTCTTAGAAGGTTACTTACACCTACACTTTTGCACATGCCATTGGTGGCTGAAAATTAAAGTCATATGGGTGTGGGTTGTGTTGTGTCCAGCTAGGAATTGAGACACTCTTCAAAGCCATGCGTAAAATATTTCTATAAACTCAGAGTCTACAGCTTGAGTCTTTTGGTATTGGTGGTAGGGTTCTGTCAATCATTTGTACAGTGGAACCAGGTTTCCCGGACTTCTCGTTTTCCCGGACTTTTTTCACTTTTCCGGGGTATTCCCGGAACGTTCCGGGAAACTGAAACCAAGCCGGAATACCGGAAAACTTCCACATTTCCTGGAAAAAGTCCGGCAGAAGTTCCGGACCTTCAGAAGAATTCCCGAAAGTGACGCTGCGCAGATACTGAAATTCGCCTATTACGCAGCGTCTCTTCCGGGAATCGGAAGGCAACCACCGCCATTTTCGTTCAGTAGCCTATGCATCTGCACACAGTAGATTCATTTTCGATCATTAACGTGCGGCATACGGGGGTTTTACTGGCATAAAATATCCCGGAAATAATTTCAATTTGCCGGACCCCGTTTTTCCGGGAATTGAAATTTTCTCGTTTTCCCGGAAATTTCAGTTTCCCGGAACGGCCTCCCCCCGTGCTGTCCGGGAAAACGAGGTTCCACTGAAATTTTGTTTCTGAGCGAACCCAGAGCATATGTTGATGGCGTTTTGAGTGCCTAAGTCACGGGGGAGTCTGACGTCCCTCAGGGTAGTGTGCTTGGCCCGCTGTTTTTTGTTCTGTGTACAAACTAGTTCTCTTCGCTGGAAAACACGATCAGCTATGCAGACGATTCCACTTTGGTAGCAGTGGTACCTGCTCCCCACATGCGTAATTCTGTCGCCCAGTCTCTGAACAGGGATTTGTTTTTCATTAGTGCATTGTGTATGAAGCTGAATGCCAGTACAACAGAGTTGATGATTGTAATTCAGTCTCGGACACATGTACTACAGCATTCACATCTGGAGATAGATGACACTTTACTTCAGGAGTTTAGCTCCTTGGAGATCCTTGGTGCTGTCTTAGATTAGAAGCTTACTTTTGGGCCACATATAGGCGACTGGTGCCACGTGTTTCCAGTAAGATCGGGCTCCTGCGTAAGGTGAGTCCTGTGTTTTGTGACAGTGAGGTTCTCCTCAGATGCTTTTATGCTTTTTTGCTGTCTGTGTTGGAGTATTGCTCACCAGTCTGGGTTCAGCTGCTGATAGTCACTCCCGTCTGTTGGACCAACTTGTTACTTCGGTCAGCAGGTTGTGCGCAGATAATGATGATCTTGTGAAACTCTCCCACAGGAGAGGGGGTGGCCGAACTCTGTATGTTTTATAAGGTGTACAATAATGAGAGGCAATAGTTGTGTTCTTCTGTCCCGGCCCTCAAAGTCTCTAGGAGAATTACACGTGCTGCGGTTGGTGCGCACTCTTTTAAGTCGGAGAATGTTAGGTGCCAAACTAATCAGTTCGGTCGGTGCTTCGTACCCTGGTATGTTATGGTTTGGAACTCATTGCTGACATTGGCTTTCGGTCGTGTTGGCCTGCAGGCATTGAAGTCAGCTGTTAATGGCTTTTTGTTGGATTTCCTTTAGCAGCATTTTGGGCTTCCTGGTGTTGTGAAATGCTTCATTTGTGTTATGCTTCTTATCCGTGGGGGTGCTGGCACGAAGTTTTAATGATAATACCGAACCAAATACAGATTCATTTGGTATATTTTTTGGAAAAATACCGAAATACCAAACCGAATGATTTGTTTTTAGCTACCAAATACCAAAACTGGCGGTACAGAAAAATACTAAATCCCAGCTCTTGTTATTGGCTATGTACCTGGTGATAATCAAGTACTGTACACTAATCATTGTTCACTGGCGGGACCCGTGGAATTCCACGGTTGAATAAAGTCTATACTTTCCAAAATGAACCAACCCACGCTACATTATTGCAATTTACCTCAGTTTAACCTAATACAGCTCATATAACGTAGCCCACCCCGTCTGAGTAAACGTCCGTCGCCCATTCTAACTAAACAATGTCTGTCTATCCAGCCTAATTAAGTCGTATAAGCTAACGTGACCGGTGGGAATTCACCGATTAGTTCATACTCCCACTCCATAAGATGTAGCAATCTAAGCAATATGCTACAATAGCGACCGAACCTAACACAGTTCCTCTAACCTTTCCTACCACATAAATAACGCCAGTCACTTAATCCTGACGAATTCAGTCTAACGAAAAATGGGAATGTTACTTCCTACCCTTCTGATTACGCTCCTGTTGGTGCAGCTGGAACCCCTTAGAAATTCCACAGAACAGAGGCCATGTTCTTCAGTGATGTCTCAGCCCTGTATCATCCGAATTTTCCCCAATCTAATACCGAATGAACCTGTGAAAATTCTATAAACAAAAGAATTGTTCTTTAATTATGATACCCTCGGACCAGTATCACGCATACCAAGGTTGAAAATGTCTCAAGTCTGGCCGTGAAGCGTCTACCCTAGACCTGCGAGCCTCATAGAAGCTGAAATATGAACTTGACTATTTCTTCCTTTGTTCCCTTCCCGGGTCATATCCAAGAGTACGTCGGGACGCTCTAATTTCCATCTATCTGTTAGAGAAGAGCGTGACACATACGGTTAGGAAATGTTTTCTCTCACCTTATTTAATTTGAGGTAGCACTTCTAACTTAATCCACACCATCTGAACTAACATCCGCAGCTTAACCCTGTCTATCGTTAGCATTCTGTCTCTAACATGAAGCATGGGTGACCCGTGAGAATTCAATGATTTGTTAATGCTCTCACTTTATAAAATTATCACTCATTTGTTCTCTTAGCAGAGAATTCGCATTTGTGCCTTGATAAATACATAGAAACATGACGGTACTTCTTGCACTGTTCTCCTTTTATTTGCACACTTTTTTTTAAAGCTCCGTTTCCCACAGTTTACAGATAATTTAGCCCGCCATAAGGTTACACTTTTTAATTTTTTGTCGGTGTATCCAATTTTTTCTCACTATTTCGGAACCCGTGAATGCTGCTGATCAACAACCCATCATTTTCCTGCTTGTTTAATGCAATACAAAGCAGTAAAATATAAATGAAAATAGATTGGGTCAATTGTTTCATTCACTGGAGATTATTCTTTTCTTTTGAAGATGTCAATGCATTTCCTCAGATAATGCCCTGTACTGGCTGATGCTCTCCCAGCAGCATATTCTCTTTGAAAAATGAATTTAGAGCAGAGATGCCAATACTACCCATTTTCTTTACCCAGGGCTTATCTTGGCTACACCTCAGACTCGATGAGGAATGCCATCCGCTACCAGAAAAGCGAGTAAAATTTTTGTAAAGAAAAACGAAAGCGTAGATATGATACGGGTGAAATGAAGTAAAGTCTCCAATTTACGCCTATCTATTTGTGAAGAGCGTGACACACAGACACACACACCCACACACACACACGTAGATACAAGCGTATTAATATATAGATACTGATACTGTACCATAAGCAATCACCAAGTTTTGTAAAGTTCAGTAAAATCTGAGTACTGGTATCTATTCTTAAAGCTTTGATTGACTGCCAATTAAGTGGGTTGTGCAGTGCTGCTATACCAGATGTTACCTATGCTATCATGAGTTAACTAGGCTATACCTATTTCTTAAAAATCATTTCTTATCTTAAATTAAGAATATAGGTAGCTATGGCCAGGGTTTACTGGAAGCTATTTATAAATTTACCCTGTACTAATGCCATTTATTTAACTAGCTAGGTACTTGCTTTTCTTTGAGCAGCTGCTGTTGGTGAAGCTTCAACCCCATGCAACAAAACCTCTGACTGTCCAACTCGTGAATATCATTCAATGGCTGAAGCTTACCTGGAAAAATGTGTGGATGGCGTCTGTACCTGCAATGAGTCAGTATCCCTTGATGGAGTTGTAGTTCACTCACTTTTCACTAAAATATAGGGTACTAACCATTGGTAAAGGATGTTCTGCGACATGTTGCA
Source organism: Parhyale hawaiensis (assembly GCA_001587735.2). Taxonomy (NCBI): domain Eukaryota; kingdom Metazoa; phylum Arthropoda; class Malacostraca; order Amphipoda; family Hyalidae; genus Parhyale; species Parhyale hawaiensis. The sequence continues at coordinate 21,598,635 of LQNS02278160.1, forward strand.
GTTATTTCTATGTTTGAATACATAATTAGCTATCTGCCACATGTTGCAGTTATTTCTATGTTTGAATACATAATTAGCTATTAGTACTGATTGTTAATATTCTAATTTGTTTCTTATCTCTATATCATTTGCTATACCTACTGGCAATGCTGACCAAAGCATATATGCTTGGCCACTGGCCAGTTGCTACATTGATTTCTGCAATCTTTTCTAAAGTAGTAACTCTTGGTAGATCTATTTGGAATATTGTAGTGGATAGCACTTCTAAATATTTAAAATAATATCCTGACCTACACATCTTCTTGCAACACTGGTAGGCACAGTAAGTTTTGCTCTGGACCGTAGTGTACATATATGATGTGTGCTCATCCTCTGACCACTAACTGACCACCTTCAAAATATGGGTAAATAAAAGTAAGTCTGGCAATAGCTATATCCAGTCATCTTTAGACCAAGTCCGAATTACCATAACAATAAAGGTTACCTACTCCTCTGGCTGGCTGTATTAGTAGCCATACTTTGCTATTGTATGGATAGCTTTCCAGAAAACGTGAACTCATTAGCTCTATGCTGTTAGCTTGGGTAGCATGTCTAGTACCCGTCCACCATGCTAGTAGCCTTTCCCTTGGCACTAAAAAACTTCCTGTGTGAAAACTAGCAGTGCTAGAAAGCCGTACATAGGCTTAAAGTGTAGGCTAAGTAGTGCCGCACCATCCCTGAAAATGAATGGCGAAAAAATGAAGCAAGAAAAGATGGTGGTGGTTTTCATATTTTTTCATGTTTGTAGTGAAAAAATGTGAAAACGACCATATTTATGGTTTTGTTTTTTCGCTCATTTTCATGGATGGTGCGGCACTACATTGCCTACAGTTTAAGCCTATGTGCGGCTTTTTAGCACTGCTAGTTTTCACACAGGAAGTATTTTAGTGCCAAGTGGACGGCTACTAGCCTACTAGTATTGTGGTTGGGTACTAGACATATTACCCTACTGGGCTTAGCTACTTGATTAGAGCACATAGCTATTGTGATGAGACTTTTCATAACTAGTACCATAAACCACACCATACATGTATGGTGTGGTCTATGCTAGTACAAATGAAAAGTTATTCTGCTAACTACACTTTTACAGACCAGCTCTTTTGAATTGAGCTAAGTTCCAACATTATTCCAGTGATTTACTGTGACCTGGATCTTATCAGGGTGTCTACAAGGTAATTGAGGTGCTCGAAAGTAATTAAAAGGGATTGAATTTTGCAAAGTGCATAAAAAAATTTGAAAAGTGCTCGAATGCAGGGTAAGGTGCTTGAAAATTAAAATGCACTCTGTTGCAATGCCATGTTTTATATTGTGTTTCCTCATGCTGTGCCTGGGTTGTGCATTCCTGTCCATAATGCAGTTGATCTCCCAACACTTAGCCCGTTTTGCTTTTCCACTGAGCTTTTGCAACTTGCTGTTGGATGAACTAAATTAAACTCCAGTGTCTATTTCAAAAACACAGCTACGCATCGAATAAAATTTTGGTGACGCCTAAGCCTAGTCACCATAGAACTGTGCTAGTTGACAAATGGAAGGTGCTTGAATTCTAACTTGATAAGGTAATTGAAAAGTAATTGAATTCGCTTTTGGATCTCGCGTAGACACTCTGCTTACGCCCTGCTCATGACCATTGAATCAGCCATGTTAACATATTGCCAGTCTAGTGGTCCAGTCATCTTCTTTGCCTTTTGGATTAGCAGCCGATGGATTGCGCCAGTTTTTTTTGCTCATCATTCGACTCTCTTGTTAGTTGATGCTGCAATCACTTAGTTTCTCAAAATTTGTCGCTAGGTTGGCGATATCAGCTGTCGCCTCAGGGCCTAGAGATGAAACTGAGCCAAACAGACTATAGTACTGGTAACAACTAAGGTTTTATTTTTTGTTTCAGAGGACATGTCTTACACCAAAGTAAACTGTACTGTGAACTGCTTCCTGGAAGACCTGAGCCTGCAAGTGGTTCTTCTAGCGCTGAGAGTGGAGGTACAAATTTTTTAATAGAAAATATTCTTTGATAGTTTGCTGGTTGATGGATACTTTGTGTACCGCAGCTTATGGTATAATCTGTGCAGATTGTAGTGGAATTTCTTGATTATTTTAGTTATAGTTCCTTGAAATCTTAGAGGTAGAGCAATGAATTCCATCCCAATAAGATATTCCCTGTGGCTTTTATGGAATATATATTAGCTACTAAAAGTAAATCAGTGCGTTTCATCCTGGGATGTATTTAACCGATATTTTTTTAATTCTCACAGTTATTTGTGAGTCGATCTTGAATTTTACACCAGGGTGTGAAAATCTAGGCAACTGTAATATTAGAATTTCACCATGAGATGAAGTTTTGAAGGTGTGAGCTCTACTCAATTTGTGATGTGTTCTCATTTTTCAAATATCACCCTACCGTCATGTAGCTATACCCATATAGGTTTGTAAATTCACTCGGAAATCTCAGAAACTGGATATAAATCTTTAAAAAATATTTTGGCTGGGTGATTCCTGACATAACCACTTTTGGACCAATTCTTTTTTCGCGTTTTGGTGCCAGCACATGGCTGCTTCTTGTGTTTGAAAGAGGAAAACTCACTGTAGATAGCGTAGGTAGGTATATATAGCTAATTACAAACGTCATCATCAATAAGGTTAAAAATAACAAGTGCACCCTTAGAAACCTTATGTTGTTCACTAGGCGTATCTTCATTTTATGCGTTCTTCATTGAGCTGTCTCTAGCCTATCTCTGCAGCAACTTTTATAGGAAGCTTCTTAAGTGACGTAACTGTATCGTATCCTTCTCTATCTGGTTGTTGTTGAAAATTAATAACTCTGTGCGTGAAAACCTGAAAGGTATTTTGATCATAATAAATTAACCAGTGAAGAAGTGCTTGTAAATTAACGCAGTTTTAGTATTTTCATAAGCATTCCCCTTGACCTTCTCAAGCATGTCCCATATCTGCGCTGCACTGACATGTAGAGTGATCATCATTTTTTGCACTGTTCGTCTGTTAACAGTGGTTCTCAACCTTTTTCCATTGGTGGCACACTAGTTTAGTACCTATGGAAAAATAGTGCGGCGCACCTGCCACTTGTTACAATTTTTTCAGTTACGATTTTTTTAATTTGTGAGTTGAGCAGGGGCTTAACCGCCTAAGGGGACGGGGGGAGGGGCGTGTCCCCCAACTATCATACCGGGGGAGATGGGGATAGTAGCTATATATTTTGTCTCCCTCAACTTTTCTTCTTGACGTGAAGTTTTAATTCTCCCTTTATGGCTCACTCAGGGAACGTAGAAAATATGCCCCGCGTCAAAGATGAGCACATAAAACGATAGTAGAGAAAACTCGTCATTTTATTTTATTCTGATTCGTTTTGTCCATACTGTGCGTCGCAAGACACGAGTCCTGCATGAAGTCTTAATACAGCTGCAAAATTCATGATAGCTACTCTATATGATATTTAATTCGCGCAAATTGCCCTATCAGCATGGATGATGTAACACCCAGCTATTTGGCAGGCTTTCAAATTTAACGATGTCAGTGTTTCTATATACCGTTCAAATTGGCAGACAAGCTTCAAACACCGGTGTAGTGCGAAAATAAATCCCTGCCTTGCTGCAGCACTTCAGCTGAAGGAATTTTTCCAAATCCAGTGATTTAGCCGGACACTAAGTTATCCTACGCACTGTTGACGTCCTGTCAGAGAGTTGATGACTCTGAATTAACAAGACTTCCGGAACTTTGTGGCTCACTTTCCCTTCACTTGGATTTTTTCGATATAAACATCAACCAAGCATCATTCGCGAGTGCCAGAAAGTATTCCAAGATATGTCACCACATGTGAGAAAGCTGTTTCCGCTAGTAGAGCAGCTCTTAAGACTAGTATTGCTTTGTCTAGCCAGTTCATGCTTTGCAGAGCGATCTTTCAGTGTCTTGAGGCGACTGAAAACCTACTTGCGAACTACGATGACTCTGGCAATATTGCATCATGTTATGGTGTGTCACGTGCACAGGGATCAGCTCATGCGCATTTCACCTCATGAACTTACGCATCAGTTCTCGGATTCATCGCGTGATGAACGTCGGGCTCGCATCTTCGGCCGCACTTGGCGCACATGAAAATGACGGCAGAATAACATACACCGTATTGACGGTCCAGCGCTCGCCTATAGTTATGCTGCTCTCGTTGTCCGGTTATCAGCATTGCCTTTGTTAAACAATGAAGTTTCATCGGATTTCCGTAAAATTTGTGATTTTTTTATTGAAAAACTATTAAAGATGGAAAGAACGATTATTGCCAATGACATTGTTAGATGACTTACTGGGAGATGTTTTATTGTACAGTATATACCTCTTCCTTTTAAGTATACCCTTTCCTTTATCGCAGTGGTTCTCAAACTGGGGGCCATTGCCCCTGGGGAGCTATACAGCAGATGTAGAGGGCCATATTCTGATGGAATTAATAAAGTAGACTAAAATGGAATTAGTAAATTAAAGGAGATTCAAAAGTAGTTTTTATCTCAATCTAATGAGCGTTGACAGTTAGTTATGGTAGTCACCGACTATGTTTTTTGGGGGCCATGGACAAGGATCGTGCATAAAGAATTGAACAGTGCGTAAAGACTACAAAAAGTATGGGAGCCACTGCTATAACAGGACGTTTACGGTTTAGCATTGGCATATTTACGTTCGTTTCGCCAGCACTCATTCCCTTTCGTCACGAATCCCAATTACGCTGTTAACTCTATTATTAACTCTTTGGATAATAGCTATGTATAGAGTCTCCCCAAGTTATGGGTGGTGGTTAGGCCCCTGGAGTCGAGCGAGGAAACGTATTGGCACGAAGCACGTCAACATCTCATTTGAATTGCGTTTGGTACGTGTGTGGAACAGGTTAAATCACGTAATACGTTCTGTTTCATCTGACATGATTGGTTTTAAGTATTGTTAAATCTCATGTTTTGAGTCTCAGACCAAAAAATTGTGGATTTCATTGGAAATTTCTGAAGAACCAAACACTTATTATTGCTAATTGGCCAGTGAGTGGCGACGCACTAACCAATGAGTAGCGGCGCACCAGTTGATAACTGAACCTCTGGCTCATCGTAAAACATGTTTTCGAAACAGATGCACATGTGCTGGATAAAACCTGCAAGTGGATGTCGGTATATTTTCATATATGCTTGGATATGAACTATCTTATGGAACAATCAGAAATACTTGATAACTACAGGAATGCTCTGAGAGTGAGGACTACCCAGCAACGCAACACTAAAAAGAAATTCAAATTGGACCTAAATCCATTATTTTTATCATTTCAAAATTCAATCAACTGTTAATTGCACGTTTCTAGTAGTTTCTGTAAGTTTCATAAAGATCCGTCCATAACTTTTTGAGTCATGCTCTGCGGAGCGGAAAGGCAGAAGAACTGACCAACAAGTCTTGATGAAAATGGGTCATTTGTTTCTCGTAACTATCCTAACAGTTGCTGCAATGTTCGCGATCTGTTGATAACTTTCTAAGTTACGGTGCTAACAAACAATACAAGAAACGCACAAACGCGCCAATGACCTGCAGATTATCACCAAAATTTGGGCATTTGTTCCTCGTAGTAGACAAACCTGTTGCTCGTAGACATACTAACAAACGATTGGACGGATCATCAGTAAAAGTTAATCATCTGTATCCCCTACAATCCCTGTAAGTTTCATATAACCTGTCCATTCTTTTCTAAGTTATCTTGGTGACCGAGTAACTCCGCAAAGGCAAAAACTGTAAAATCCGCAGCAAAGGAGGCTCGGATGCGCAGGCTTATCACTGTACACTAAGCTCATCCACAGTGCTGAAAACTGCAAATTCTCACTTGGATTAAAATCTGGGCAAGCGCTGTCCCTGTCAACAAAGCGCCATCTAAGTTTTTCCCCCCAAGTGTTGCATAAACTGCCGTCGTGAGAGGGTGTGGGTATAATTGCAGTGGGGCGAATAATCGCATCCGCACCTTTTTTGACATCCACATCTGCATCCGCGGATGTCAAGATAGCAACATCAGCAATTGCATCAGCGGATGTTCAGAAAATGACATCCGACCCATCACTAATCCGACCATCTTTTGAGCATTTGCATCTCCATCCGCGGATATCGAGATTGTATCATCCGCAATTGCATCCCCACCCGCGGATGTCGGGAACGCTCAAAGATGCGCATCCGCGGATGTCCAGAAAATTACATCCGACCCATCACTATAATAATGATTCTCATATGTACTATACTTCAGCTGGAAATCCGTCAAAGCTTTTCTTCTCAAGAATACCGCAGATGTGGAGAAGCATGGCGTCCGAAGCTTGGTGTTTTGTGGATATTTTGCTGCTTCAAGAGCAGACCTGCTTCTCCAGATAATAAAATTATGAAACATGAATATTTTGTCCAACAACTTGAAGAAATCAGTAAGATAACTCTTGCTCGGCTGCCGTAGATACTTTGTGCAGGTCTTTGTAAGTCTAAGCTTAGTGTACGCCTGACCACANGCCTCAAGAGCAGGCCTGCTTCTCCAGATAATAAAATTATGAAACATGAATATTTTGTCCAACAACTTGAAGAAATCAGTAAGATAACTCTTGCTCGGCTGCCGTAGATACTTTGTGCAGGTCTTTGTAAGTCTAAGATCAGTGTACGCCTAACCACAGATTGGTTAGAGAATAATGATGTTTTAGAGTGGCCGTAGCAAAGTCCTGACCTCAACCTCATCGAAAATCTATAGCTATAAAATGTTAAAGTTGAAAGTAATGTAAACAAAACTTAGAAATTTCGCTAATTTAGAGAGAATTTTTCCAGAAAGAGTGAAAGAACAGTACGAGTAAAAAACCTTAGAAATTTCGCTAATTTAGAGAGAATTTTTCCAGAAAGAGTGAAAGAACAGTACGAGTAAAAAACCTTAGAAATTTCGCTAATTTAGAGGGAATTTTGCCAGAAAGAATGGAGGAACAGTACGAGTGCTCTAAATTGCAAATTATAGCAAGCGATTAAATACGTTGGTGATATACTGTCTTCAAAAAGCCTTATCATTGGTTATGTGTGCCGATAATTTTAGAATGGTCAAATTAATAGTTTCACATGTAACTTATTGTTTAAATTTCTTGTATTTCTGATTGTTGTATTGGTTTGTTTACGTCAAAATACAGTTGAAGACGTCTGTTTGGGTAGGTACTAAGTTTTATCCATTTCATATAGCTACATTTGCTTTGGAAATGGATGTTCTGGTGATGGTGAATCGTGTCAATAATTATGATCACTGTATATTGGTACATTGCCTTAACATGAGACTGTCGTCTGTTTAATGACTAGGTATAATTACGAACGTTTCGGGTGTGCATATCTTCTTGAACTGCAATACGTCTCATGTGCATGTTTGTTCCACTGCGTCAGTAAATTGCTTACGTGCCCTAGTTCAAACTGTAATGCGTCCATTTTATTTTATTTCATTTCTAAACTTCCTGAGGCGTATCAGATTAAAATAGATATGAAATATCCCCCCTTGGAAAACCGTAGCATGTCTAATTTTAGTTTTAAATTTTCTCCATTCTTGTCGCAGATAAACAAAAGACGTTAAAAAAAATCGCAATCAGATTTCAATTGTTTATTTTTCATTCTAGATATGCCAGAACAATAAGGAAATTAAGGAGTAGAATAGACCTATTGGATTTCGAAGTACAGTGTCCATTACCAAGCATGTGCTTAAAACTACATGGGAAAGGCCATAATATTTACGCTTAATATTGCTAGTCCATTGGGACCCCCAAACGTCATACATGATTTTGTTCTTTGATTATTCAAGTGTAAACGTTTTACCATTATGACACGCCACTACAATTTTTCTCTGTTTTCTGTAACATGCATCAAATGGAACACTGCACAGCAAATGCTACCTGTCTCCTATGTCAGTATTATGTCAGCCTCAAATATGAACACATCAGAATGCTGTGCTCTAAACATGTTGGACCCAGCATCTATATAAGAAATATATGATTTTGTTTGTTTGATCGAAGTGGCCGATCTACACCGCTAGACTTCTATCTTCTTCCGTGCGGTGGACCATATGAGACACCGTCTGCACGGGCGTAAAAGAATCGAACTGTGTAATCAGAGATAGAATGACAACGTTAAGCGAAATCTGGCGGTTCTTGTTGCATTTTACACTGTATAGTGCATAGTTTATCTAGTTTTAGTTTTACACTTTATCTAATCTAATACTAAGAATGACCGTCGTGTGTTTATATATTTATTTATAGGTTTCTTGTCAGGCTCTTAAAGGTTTGGTACAGATTCTGTACAGTATATTTTGCCTCCGGCAATGTTGAGCGAATAGAGGGTGTCTATATATCAAATTGTTCGTCTCGAGGAGAGGAATCACGTGATGTGGATAAAATGGAGGTGCGATGGGGTTAGGGAGCTAGGGAGAAGGAAAGCTTTTTCAGGGCTCGCTTCATAAGTATGGTACAGATTCTTGCAGAGTTCGGAGTGTGAGGTGCGCCGGCTGGTGGTCTAGATTCTTGCCGTAGCAGTTAGCAACTGTGTCAAAATCCATGGATTGTCATGCTTTATATTTATAATACTATAGCTATCATCATTTGCAAGTCAAAAATACCAGTAACTACAAGCAAGGTCCAGAAATATTGATGAAAAATAAATCCGTGGGTTTTGCAAATATTTTTTCTCGAAAACGGTTATACTTGCCAAAATTTTAACACCTGCAGCGTGTAAAGCACCCTTTTATTATTATATCGTGTTATTTCCGCATGTCTGTCTATAATAATACGCACACAGGAAGCATTTATGTTATGAAATTTACTCCTAAAAATAGATACAACACGATTATTTATCTAAAACTGTCCATAACTCCTAAACTATTTGAGCTAGAGGAAAAACGAAACCACCGTCATTTTTGTCATAACATTCTCTATTCAAAAACTTTATAAAAATAGACAAAAAAATAAAAAATGGCCATTATTCTCCCTAACATTTCATAAGTGTAAATCTACACTATTTGCTGCCTTATACCGAAAAAATGGACAATGCTAAGGAAAATTTGGTTCTTTCTTCGTGAAGATCAACATTTTTCTTTACGATAAACTTTGAATGACAGCTCTACCTGTCTTAATGAATGCGTAGCTGGTTTTAATGCAAACCCTGTTTTCGGGTGAAAAAATAGCCAGAGGCCATGCATGCGCGAATTAACGAAATAGGCAAAAATTAGCTATGGCCGGCCTGGTTTCATCAGTGCATTCATCTGCTTGAAGACTGAGGTCATCCTGTCAAGCTTCATAGAAAACTGATAGGCAGAAAATATTCCAGTTTGCAGATGATGGCACTCGAACAGTACCGTATGTCTGATTCCGGTGTTTTTTTTTTTTTTGACAACGTTGAAGTCCACTCGATGTAGATGCATACAGCTTCTTTAAACAATCTCTTCCATCGTGTTGTGCACTCTCTTCTGAGATTTCCTTCATTAAAATTTCAGCTAATACTCTTATTTTGTTATTTTGGTCATTATCGAGGCAATTGGTAAGATATTCTTGGGCGGTCAGCAGGCGAGTAAAGACCACGATGATTTCTCGGCAGCAAACTTATTTTCTCTACATTTTGGGTTCTTCTTTCAACAGACTAAGTTATCTCTTGAGGAAAAATTTTCCAAGTCCGAGTTATATGCCACCCTCGAGTATCTTGAATACAGAGCTCTGCATTTATTAGAAGCAATATCGACTGCGGGCAACAACTTTGTTTTTGTCATGAAAAAAAAAAAAAAAGCTTGGTGCTGTTCAGCCTTGTGCGCTTTTCTGTAAGGTTCCCTAATGCAAATTGGCAGTTGCGCAGCATCTTACACAAGGAAGTTAATAAGAGCCTCAAATGTATAGAAGGGAGCTCAACCGTCTACCCTAAATAGTAGATAACCTGAGAAATCATACAGTACATGTCCCGTCAACACGCGGCACTGCCCAGACAGGGAGCTTCTTTCTATACATATAAGGCTCTGCTTTAACATCTTTGTGACACGAGACGGGTCTTCACAAATTCTTCGTTGCCATTGCTGACAGCGCGGGCACTCTAATTTTTATAGTAATATCGTGATGTGCTCTGTAATTCTAACTGCATAGTCCTTAGACTATTATTTTTTTTTCGTTTCTTGCAATATCGTACATGTCCGTTTCACATTCACTCTTGAGTATGGTTAGCTGGTCTATATCTTCTCAATCTCACATCCTACTTTTCTCCCTATTTTGAAATCCCTGTAAACCTAAGTACCGTTTTCTAATACGCACTGTCTTGCCCTAGCCCACGTTTTTCTGTATTTCATACTCTGTACGCACCCTTTTTGCCCCAGCTCTGTGTAACCAACGCTTCTCTCAACGAAAAATAGTGTCAATTTCATCTCCTTATTAAGATGCAGACATTGTACCAGAAACTCTCTGCGAACCAAATGCTAATTCTCTCTCATGTTAGTACAGTATTTAATATTATTCTTATGTTAGTAGCTACTAAGAATGAAAACTTCAGGATGCTGTGCCCTAACCTTGTTGGATACAGTATATATATGAGAAATACATGTTTTTATTATTATCATTACGTCAAGTGGGCCGCGAAACTGGTTGGAGAACTGCAAAGTGGCCTAAGTCCTCTCCAGGGTGATGGCTATAGCTGCCATTTGTGACAGCCATCTGGTAAATACCCGTAATGAAGGGGTTGACGTATTTTTTGTGCTTGTCCTGTCATGGGCTCATTTTTATATTCCAGGAAATTCTACGGTAGGAGAAGTCTGCGAGACCAAAGATAACTGCATGTCAGGACTGGAATGCTCAGATGAGGCCAAGAAGTGTCAGTGCCCCAAGTGAGTATCAGCTGCGCCTGTGTTGTACTAGATCAGTTTGTGCCTCCACCAGCTCTCTGATTCACTCTTATCTCTCGGTAATATCAGGGTAGCAGAGTCTGAGCCTGTTAGAGGTGGATATAGATGGGAGCCAGGAGTTTGAGTCAAGTACAGATAAATGCCCTAATTTGTTCAGGATACGTTAAGACAGTACGAAATTGCGGAATTAGAACAAAGTAGGAGCAAATTTGCTGTCAAAAAGTTATGTAATTTCTTTGCAAGCTCGCAGAGAGAGAGAGAAAACGTACGCACTGTACTTAAGAAAATATCTTACGGGTAGCCTACTTCAAATCAATACAGTTTATTGTGATTCTACATCTCATATTCACGTATCTTCATTTTTATATCAATTGTTGATATCTGTGAAGAATGCAGCCAAGAATTTGGTTTAGTAATGCACACAATTTTCGATTTGAACAAATGATAGATCAGAGTTCCAATTAAGAGCTGCGGTATCAAAATTTTGAACGAATTAGAGGTACCGGCGAATTAAAATCGGAGGAATGAGATTTATGTACCTGTTGATGAGTTGAATTATTTTGGCATTTAAAGAGAAAAAATTGTATACTGCGTCTACCACCAGTAAAACTCGGTGCCGTATTTGTACATTTAATTCTCTTTGCGTCATTGAGGAGGTTGGGGTGAAAATAAGTAAGTCCGAAAGTTTTTTCCATGTACTGTATCAGTATTCAGTAAGAGGTTATGTCTATGACCGACTTGAGCATATTAATATTTCTGCTGCTTGTTATTGCTACTTTTTGTCTTTTTTTCATGTACCACGAAGTGGTATATGTGAATAACTGCAGAAATGTAAATAATTTGAGTTCTTATTTAGAAGACGTGTCCAATGTACCAGCTGCCATTGAGTGCAGACGCTTTAAATTTATTTGGTTTTCCTATTTATCGCATGCAGTGACTTTACTTAACCTCTTTGCGCATTTCTTGTTGCATATTTTAAGCCACGTGGGCTTCATCCTAGAACTAATTATTGTTGCAAACATGCAAACTGTTGCAGAGCCTGTGCCTATAATGCTGATCTCACGGCGTGCCAATGTGGTGAGGACGAATTCTCGTCTCTGCCTCTGATCATCGTGTCTCTGGTGTGGGCGCCCATCAACATCTTCATCTGGTACAAATGCTTCTACCGGGCTGTGAAGTAAGTGGTGCTGTTTTCCTATAGTTGTTTCATGTGAGGTGAATTCCTCAGGGTTTACTGAGTGGGCTAGCAGACTGTGAAGTATGTGGTGCTGTTTTCCTATAGTTGTTTCATGTGAGGTGAATTCCTCAGGGTTTACTGAGTGAGCTATCGGACTGCGAAGTATGTGGTGCTGTTTACCCAGAGTTGCTTCATGTGAGGTGAATTCCTCAGGGTTTACTGAGTGGGCTAGCAGACTGTGAAGTATGTGGTGCTGTTTACCCAGAGTTGTTTCATGTGAGGTGAATTCCTCAGGGTTTACTGAGTGAGCTATCGGACTGTGAAGTATGTGGTGCTGTTTACCCAGAGTTGCTTCATGTGAGGTGAATTCCTCAGGGTTTACTGAGTGGGCTAGCAGACTCTGAAGTATGTAGTGCTGTTTACCCATAGTTGCTTCATGTGAGGTGAATTCCTCAGGGTTTACTGAGTGGGCTAGCAGACTGTGAAGTATGTGGTGCTGTTTACCCAGAGTTGCTTCATGTGAGGTGAATTTCTCAGGGTTTACTGAGAGGGCTAGCAGACTGTGAAGTATGTGGTGCTGTTTACCCATAGTTGCTTCATGTGAGGTGAATTCCTCAAGGATTACTGAATGGACTACAGCTATGGAGAATGTGGTGCTGTTTACCTATACTGTAGATGCTTCATGTGAGGTGAATTCCTCAGGGTTTACTGAGTGGGCTAGAAGGCTGTGAAGTATGTGGTGCTGTTTACCCATATTTGCTTCAAGATCGGTGAGCTTTACAGGGGTTACTGAGTTTACCCCCAGACTGTGAAATAAGTGTTTCTTTTGACCCTTGGTATGCTCTAGGTTTGGTGAAATCCTCAGAAAAGTTAGGTTCGCCCATCCTATGTTATGGGGAGTAGCGCCCCCAGGGAGCATGGGTAGGTTACCTTAGCCAATAGCTAGGCCTTCGGGACGTCTGTCTTTCGTGCCCACTTTGCTTTCTTCCACTTGCATACTCCTACTGATCTTACTGTTGTCTGTTCTTCCTCTTCTTTCCCGACTTGCTGTTCCCATGCGCGTTGATCCTGTGTGGGAACA
>LQNS02278160.1:21704437-21716369 GCA_001587735.2 Parhyale hawaiensis
AATTCACTTATTGGCTAGGCATTGCGCGCAATATGCTTGGTGACATTTACTCCCTATAACATGTACATAAAATACAGACTCAATATAAACTGCTAACACACGAGCAATTTTCACATGTTGCTCACATTTAAACGAAGTTCAAGTACATCAAACACCTTAATTGATGCCTATTAATTATTAGAATAAACTTCACGGCACATTTTCAAGGTATGCTTCTCAGTGCAACACCATCACAAACCATCACCCTTCGCCCCTCCCACTGTGGCCGGTGACCTGCCACGCCATTGGCTGCCGTGAGACTGTACTTGCTGAAAGGTACAGGAAAAAAAATCGCGGACGGGGTGTCTTGAGAAAGACTACGCCTGGTGTGCGGATCGATCCCGGGTACCTCGGCACAACTGTGCAGGGCGCAATGTCCGCAGCTACCATGGGTGTGGATTATGGTGACCACAAAAGATTAGCGAGCTTCAACCCGCCGATTGCCCCAATGCTGCAGTGTTGCTTGTGTGAATGTTACAGACCATGAAAGATACAAACGTTGACGCTGCAGTTTGGAGCATCACGACTTCACTTTTTAGGCGGGGATCCGAACGTCTCACCTCGAGACAGCAAGCGAGACATCGTTCTAACCACTTGGCCCCGAGAATAGTTTTGAGAAGTAGGGAAGACTGGGAAAGTTACACTGTAATTAATTGACTTAATGTGCTTGCCTATGGGAAATCAATTAAGTATAATGAGGATTGGATATAAATAAACAATGAAGTTTTCTGTACCGAAAAAATTAAGAATTTGTGAGTATGTTAGTTTGTTTGAGAAGCATGATGGGAGCAGCATCATAATCCGTATATTACATTGACAGAGTTATGATGAATTTCATGGCTAAGTGAAAAGAGCACGCAAATAAAGACGAAGGTAGCCAGTTTCTTAGGCAAAAAATCAATATAGTCGAGTGTTCAGAAAGTTTTGAGAAAACGGAAAAATGTGCTTAATATATGCCTATGGTAATTTTTCATCCAAGCAGCGTGGGAGAGATTTTCCAAAATAAGGAGTGACAGCGATAAGCTAAGCTCTTTTCTCTCAACTTGTCAGAAAGAAAATATATTTGCATAAGCGCTGTTTTTGTCCTGTTCAAAGTGTTGCAGAAATTATTCGAGACCCGACTGCGCTAGAGAAGGAATAAAATACCATTTCAAGATACGGTATTGAAATTTTTGCCGTCTCAAGGTTAGTCGATTTGAGATGAACACATTGTACTCAAATGACTTAATTTAGAGTGACGAAGTTTGAAAAAAAAAGTATCGTTTAATAAGGTTTCACTTCACCAACCTATGACGTCGTTGATATCTATTATCCTGAGGTTTACAAGACACTGTTATCTAGCAAAAAGTTGCTTGCCATAAGTCACAAATAAAACTGAAACACAGTTTAAAACTGGCAGAGTTTTACCAAGTTTTAAAAATAAGTAAGTGAGTGACTCACTAGAGTAGAAAACAATAAGAGTGACGTCTTGGCTTTAAAATCCCCAAAATTGGTCCTGCAATAATAAAGGCAGAGCAAATTAGCCAGGCAAAGAGAATGTGCCGTCCGTTTCAAATCACTTTTTCGCCTTTAGTTTCTCGTGTTGCTAAACGTAGTCAGTAAGTGGATTGAAAATGACATGCAAACAAATTTCCTGCAATGAAAGGTCAGTTGCATGCTAGTTCTGCACGAAATTCATGAAATCCTTCGCCAGACGCGAATATTTGGGCAAGGTTGAATTTTTAAGAGGTCATTTGGGGTGGTTGCCCCTGGACTGGTGTTGGGGAGGGTCAACTCTGGAAGTTACATAAAAATGTGTTACGTGCATAATTCATTACTCTACCACAGCTATTCTTTCATGAAGCTCCGGGGGCCCCCAGCTGAACTTGTCCGACCCTCCTGTGGTAAAGAGGCACCCCAGCTTAACTTGCCCTGGACCTCCTTTGAATAAGGGGCCTAAGCTTAACTTGCTCTGAGCTTGCTTTGGTAAGGGGGAATGAGCTTAACTTGCCCCAAGGCCGTTTTGTCAAGGGACAACTCCACCACAACTTGACAACTTGGCCCATGCTTCCCTAGCATAGAGTCGGCTCTGAACATATCCTAGAAAAAAAAAAGAATTGTGCTCATAAATGTCAAGTACATGATCAAATCTAAAATGTTTCCCCTTTCAATATAGTACTGAAAAACGTAAAATATACGATAATAATCATTCATTCGCATTTTTCTTTTATATCTTTGTAAATTTAGTATAAGAAATTTCAAAGAGAATATCAGTATTAGGAAATTAAAATATCAAGTCACCCCGGATTATTGGGGGGGCCAGGCCCACCCAAAAAAATTATTGGGGGGGGGGCTAGTCCCCCAGGCCCCCCCAGTTCCGCCGCCCGAGCGTGGCAGGTACACCAAAATGTGCCTGCATTTGAGCATCGAAGTGAGGGCATACAGAGAGGATATGCTTGATTGGGGGGTGTAGCAATTGTTGCATAAAATTTCCTGTATTTTTGCGTCACTTCTCTGATTGTTATCAAAAGAAGAGTAGGAGAGAAGAAAACAGCAAAGGTTAGTAATAATATTACAGTATATTTCAATATTTTCTCTGCGGTTGGCGTTCATAACAACAACGCTAATCTTAATAAAGTAAAAAGCGACAAATATCAAGGAACTAGAGAGTTTTCTTTGCACAAACAACTTGACAGCTCCCAACAAGAAAGGCAATAGAAACTGAGCCTTTAATATTTACAGGGACATAAGTACACAATAATACAAAACTTAGCAGTAATCATTTTTAGGAGGGTGAATCAATGGCCAAAGATGAAAAATATAAAAACTAGAAAATTCCATGTGTAATTGCACAGCTGAAAAAAAAATCGCACGAAACGATTAGTTGAACACTAGTGTCGCTAGGCTAGTGGTTAGTACAGTACAGGGTGGGCTGCTCAGCTCCATAATTGCGATAATTTCATGAACAACAATACGGCTTCTGACATTACCATCTGGTGACGTCAATCCAGGGAAGAAATACAATTATATCCAAGTCTGCAACTTACGAACACAATAGGTTCCGAAAGGCAGTTCGAAAGCTGAATTTTTTCATAAGTCGTCAGGTCATATATTAAATTTCAATTTATATTTACCATTCGAGGTTATATAAATGCCATTACTACTCAAGTTAGCAAGTATTAATTCTTACGAGTACCAGAAACAATTACAGAACAGAAAAACAACACATAGACATGACTGCACACGATAAATACGAATTTGTGAACGCAGTACGGCATTTTACGAACATTTAGGAGCATCAGTCAGGTTGTTCGTAGTTTGGGAAGCACCTGAATGGAAATGAGACGAACCTTCACTTTACTAACCGGAGTTGCCACTGACTGGAGTTTCTAATTGTACCAAATTTAAATACTTAACAAAGTGAAGCGGTAATATGTTGTGACACCATACAGCCTCAAAAAACTAACATGGCAGCAACCTTCGTTATCAGGCGTGCAATATAATAAGATAGCAAGCGAGACATCGACAGAATAGATTTTTTAGCCCCTTCAAGTATCATGGGTTTGCAAATTAACATCTCAAACTCGATGCAGTGGGATGAAACGAACAGTCTAGGCCGAACTTCGGACCAATTAAATGTCATCGAATTAAAGTATCTTGCTCAGACCGGGTGAGTCGACGATAGCTCGTCACATGTTAATTAGTACAGTAACTAAAATGTACAGAAGTGTGAACATTAATGAAACAAAAATGAATCGGTGAAGCAAGCCTCTGAAAATCATCGTACGTAGTGAAGTGAAGCAGACACAACAAGCATAGATATAATAATGCAAATTGTGGTGGGCACTCAATAATTACTCAAAACTTCGATTCTCACCATCATCATTGGTGAAACATATTTTTCATAAATTTCTTATAAATGATATAATTAGCAGAAACTACCTCATTCTGGCTAATGGATAACAATATATAACGATAAAACGAAATCTCGTCAACATAATCGAAGTTTCGGGAAATTACATGATGCTCACGACAGACATTGTTGCAGTACTGATATATTGTAGGGAAACAATGAAGCAGCTTAAGGCAACGGCGGCTAAACTTACGGTAAACACGAGAATATTCCAGTAGTGTGGTGGGAACACGAGGGCGCGCTGACAGTTATTGGTTTTCGTACTTCAGACACCGAACTATTCCATACATTTGGCTCAGAACCACTCAAAGAGAGAATAATGAGCTGTGTACCAAAATAGTTTCGTGTGATGTCAGCACCAAACGGAAGAGTCCGCCTGCTCGTGTTGGGAACTTGCTGAAGCGTGATTGGCTGTGACGTCACGCGTGGCATTGTTCTGGTCACGCAAGGTACTCTTTTAAGTTGGACTACAGTACTATTATCTGTATTTTTAGTATAACCACCACAGCCGCAGTTTTAAGTACAACTTGCTCTGTTCTTTATTTATTTTGATTATAACGTATACTCTGCTTTATCTAGTCAGAGTCTGACGAACACGGTTCCAATTTGCACTGTTGAAACGCTAAAAAGAGCAGGGAAGGTGTGGAGGGGGGGGGGCAGCTGTTCTCCGGACGCAGCATTTGGGAGCGTCAAGCTGACGGGAGAACGTTTGACATTTAGAGGCAGAGGCACCCAAACAGACAGTGCCCCCGGGAGCCAAACGCCCTAGCTACGGGACAGCAAATCCAACAGTTTAATATCGCAGCTTTTGTCTGCATTCTGGTCTCACGTACCTCAAGTGTGACAACACTAACGTCTTTATTTCAGAGGAACCACATGCGGGCCCACCACAATAGTAAGGGAAGGCCGTAGACCGCCGGCGCCTGTTTAGTCATGTGTCAGGGGCGCAAGGTCGTGGACCTCCGGCCTTTTCAAGTCACGTGGCACACATGAATAATACAGTGGGTAAAAATAAAAATAGAGCTTCCCTTTCTTTCTAAGGAAACGGTAATTGAAAGCAAGGAAGAAATAAGAGCCATGCAGTGCATACGTCACGGGAATCGTGAAATCCATGCAAAAATATCCCCGCACGAGGAACAGCAATCGGTTGTGGATGGAACGAGATCCCGCAGGTCTAGCAAACTGCTAAGATAACTAATGGGCCTGCCATGGCGGCGCACCTCGCCACCACATACGAACCCTTCTAATCTAACATCAGGACTTTCGATGGGTGGGTGATACCTACAATTCTTATCAACTAACCTGAGTTATATATTCTGCTACGGAATCCAAGAACTTATCAGCACCCCTCGTAGCAGTGAAGGTTCAACAATGACCAAGACTTTAAGTTTGCATATAACATAGCGATGGCATTACTGTACACTGTATATTGTATCATAACAACAATAACTGCATCGGAAGCAGAGTAATATCTGTCCACTTAGGGAACTTTCTGTAAAATTTCAAAATCTGTGATAATTAAAGAAAAACTGCAAACAATATTTTGAGTAGATCACGTTCTTCTGTTCAAAGTTTATTTTTTCAAAAGTAACATACCAGCACACAGACGAATCCAGAGCCCCATACTCAAAGGGGAAACTCAGGATCAACGCGCTTCGTAACAACAAGTCGGGAACAGAAATGGGAAAACAGAAGAAAGCATATCAGTAGGAGCATGAAACTGGAAGGAAGCAAAGTGGGTACGGAAGAAAGACGTCCCGAAGACCTAGCTATGGTACGCTTGGAGGGGCTGCTCCCCATAAGATAGGATGGGGGAATCTAACTAACCTAACCCTACGGCTGTAGCTATTCTATCCTATGTCCGCTGAGGGCGAAAACTTAGGAGTCATGTCAAAACATGAAAGAGAAGAATCAAATATTAAACAGAATAACTGTAACTAAAAGTATCTTTGGAAAAAATCACGATGAAGGCTTGGGCAAAATGGCGACAATGCCCGCCACTCTCAAGACTGTAGTAGTATTTTTACCAGCGCTTCAGTGGCATACTGCCTATATCGCGCAGAACTATTCCTGTGTTTAACCACAGGCTCGTGCGCCGACTAGGGCGAGTTTTAAATTGCCAATGATTTTTGTCTCGGCTTTTCTGCCGGTAGGTCTCAGAGTGGTCAGTGCGCTACTGACAGGAAAATGACTCAAGTTGAGCATCTACAGCCCCCGGGCATGGCTGAACGCTTTCGCTCAGCTACGCCGCACAGGGGAAGGAAACGAAATACAAGAAGGTAGAAGTCTAGCGGGAATAGATCGGCCACCTCGATCGGCAGCCCACCTCCCGAAATAGAAAGGGAAGTATTGAGAGCCTACCTAACTTTACAAAACTAACCTCATCAGCAGGAACTGCGGCAAGCTGCAACATCTCCTGCGGAAGAGGCACTAGAGACCCTTGGGTGTGTGAGGCCCAAATATATTGTGGCAGGGAAAGGGCCCGCCAGAATATACCCCTGAGGGCTTCTCTCAAGACTGAGCAATAAACGGCGAACACAACAAATTTACACTCGTAATTTAAAAGTACAGGTATATATTTAGAACACCATAGCCAGGCTCGAAGGATGAAATATATAATTTCTTGCAAAAGTATAATTATACAACCAATGCTAAACAGCAACTCGCAAACTAAACATACTACGTATTTTCGGGCGCATTATGTAAAAATGTGGCGGACAGAATCATTCAGCATTAAAAACAAAATTTCTAGCACTAATAGACTGTCCCAACATACAAACACACGTAATATTTGACAGCAAAAAACTTCGATCAGAGTGTCCAGTCACTTCCAAGCAGGTGGATCGGAAGACATGTTGAAGAATATTTCTTTCTCGTTCACAAGATTTGAAATGTTTTTAGCAAAGAGTTACAGAGCAGGTATTAGGTATTATAAGAAGATTTAAGCCTCCCTAAATAAGTACTAAGCTCTTCTAAGAGAGGAAAAGGAAGGGACATATAGTATGTCGATAGAGAAACGGGGAACCCATGGACGAAGGTGTTCCCACACAGGATCAACGCGCATGGGAACAGCAAGTCGGGAAAGAAGAGGAAGAACAGACAACAGTAAGATCAGTAGGAGTATGAAAGTGGAAGGAAGCAAAGTGNTGGCTAAGGTAACCTACTCAAACCCCCTGGGGGCGCTACTCCCCATAACATAGGATGGGCGAACCTAACTAACCTAACCCTATGGCCTATGGCCCATCCTATGCCCCCGGAGGGGAGTTACAGAGCAATAAATTTTAAATTTGCGCATATTAAAGTGCAAATTTTCTCACACAATGTGAGACAAACAGATAATATTGGATTTATAAGGCATTTTCATTCTGGAAGTGAGTGGCAAACGCCGCTATACCGACACCAACATCCATACCGTTCTGACCACGATATCCGATAGGTAGATACATCGCTGACAGCAGGCAAACCGTTGCAAAGCGACACATTGCATAATTAAGATCACATGTAATTACTTCAGTTGTGTTTCACTGTTTCGGATCAAAGACACTACCATTCCTAGCATATTGAGGTATAGAGGCAGGGATATGCTACATCTTCCAGTTCAATATAGCGATGTCTCGCCTCACAAGTTTAATTATTATTATAACTTTTTCACCATCACAGATGCTTAAAACGGGCATTTTCAGTAGCGTATCTCTGGTATGATTGCAGAGCTTCGTCAAGATGTGAGGTTAATTTGTTTCTATTATCTCATTCGGGGATCTGTAAGATTAAACATTTCTATAAAAATGTCCCTAGTGAGATCATTCTAATCTGTTCCGAGCGTTTTGCATCATTTTAAAACGTTACATTACGATCAGTTACAGCGCCTGCTGGCTTGTTGTAAACAATTGCTACATAGCTAGTTGTTTTCGCTGCCGATTCGTGTATTGAGTTTAGAACGTAAACCGAAGCACGAACTATTCAAATTTTTTAGTTTGCTCGTAACTCAAGGCTACATTGTTTTATGCTGCTTGGAAGTGACATATATAATTGCTAAGATGAAACAACAATCAACATAAAAGCAAAGAATTACACTATAACAAAGCACTTAGAGATTTTAAAACGTGAAAATGCAATCGATTAAAACTGACACTACATCTCATTACTTGTAACATCCACAATTAATCTTCAGGCGGCTCGCACACCAACGCAACTCATTGCATGTGATCAGTTGCATTGGTGTGCGAGCCGCCTTAGTATGAGAGTTGCATAGCATATATTACACTTATCTGAGTAGGACCGCGCCAGGTTAACGCAATCATGATTAAAGTGGTTTAAACCTTCAATGACACAATACTAAGTACATAAATGACACTAAATTGGAATTAAAGAGGAAAAACATAAAACATAAGCCATTGTGGCACTACAGCTGTGCCCAAAGCTCTGCCATTACGATACCCGTAACTTTGCCGAGCCTTTGGGAGTTCCGTTTTTGACATCATTTGGACCCAAGGTAGAAAACTTTCATTTGTCGGTCAAAAGAGAATCATTAATGATGTTACCAAAGGAGGGAACAGGCGCTGGTAAGTTAACTGCATCTGACTTGGGCGGTGCTATCCCTCTACAAGGCTTTTTCAGATGAGAATAGAATACAGCAGGCTGACAAAAAAAAAGAGGAGGGACCGATCTTTAGTATTACCGTACTGAATAATTTAATATTCCGTCCCCAGAATAAAGGCGAATAGAAGAAGAATCAAGGATCATATAGTTTGTCGATAGAAACATGGAACCCATGCACGAGACCATTCTGCCACGGGATCATAGCGCAAAGGAACACAGAAACACTAAGTCGGGAACGAAAGGAGGAATAAAGTATAATCTATAAGAGAATGAAAGTGGAAAAGCAAAGTATGCAAGAAGGAAAGATGCTCCGAAGACCTACTCCCATAACATAATATATGTGAACCAAACTAACCTATCCCAATGGCCTATGATAAACCTCTCTCCTTGAGGGGAGAAGAAGAACAGAACAAAGCATCATCAGTACGAGTATGAAAGTGGCAGGAAGCAAAGTGTGAACGAAAAAACGTTTGGAAGGTCTAGCTAATGCTTAGGTAAGCTATCGGTTTTCTATGGAGCGCTACACTATAACAGAGGATCGACGAACCTAGCTAACGTAACGCTATGGCTTGTGGCTCCCCCTATACCGCCTGAGGGCACCGTATAAGTGCAGCAGCACAAAAGACAGTACACAAGTTACCGTACACAGCGTGAGTTTTCTACCGTATAGCTCTAGGGTAATTCAGTAGTCACACGTTTGGCATACCACGCAGTTTAACGAATATTTTCCAGTGCAGAAAATGTTCTGGCAGTAATACATATAATATATCCTATTACTAACACCATACAGGTACAACTCAGTAAGCTGCAGGTGTCATTAACTTAAGATATTCCTCTGAAATAAAAACTTTGTGTTTCTCCACGATGGGAAGCCCGCACTGACAGCCCATACAATGGAAGTTTACTTTATAATCAGCAGTGAGCAGCTGATGGATCAGTACATGCCGTGGCATGTAGTTCAGAAGTCATAGCTGATTGTCTGATTCATGAAAAGTAGAGTGAGAAAATTTGTAAGAATGGATAGTTAGTGAAACGAGAAATATGCATCATATTGTGGCCACGTTCCTGATGAAAGGATAAATGTTCGACTTAGACTTTTGGAATTAGCGGGTGCCCCGACTCCGACTCCATCTCCTACTATCTTGACTCCCAACTTCTAACACCTAACATAATTAGTTGTAGAGAAGGGTAAACTCAGAAGCTTACTCAGGCTCCGACTCTTAGAACTAAGAAGTGAGTGTCTGACTTCGACTCCATGTACCCAAAAACCACCGATACCTTTAGACTCAGCAACTGTAGCAACAAAAACACCGTCACAGTTCACTAAGATACACATAAAGTTCCAGATTACCGCTACTTTCACCACCATAAGATGAACTACAAAAGACACGAAAAGTATTATGCCTATTAGAATTGCTTTGAATTGAAAACCACTGCTTCAAAATGACTTTCGTTGTTCCGAACCATACGAAGGTACGTAATTAGAAAACACTACAAGCATCATCACCATCCACTCTATTACAGTAACTACAAAGCTGCGAAAAATATGATATATATTGATTGGAAGGATGGCATATATTCCACAGCAGAAGAGAAGGACGTAGCAGCAGCAGCACTCACTGATTGCAGTTCACCAGGGCTGAGACGAATCAGCAGGGCATAAATTTACTGAAGATTGGCGCGAGGAAGCACAGAGAAAGGCTCACTCATGCCGAGGTAGCAGTAGTAGAGCCGAGACACGAACACCAGGCGGTACTGCCCCACGTCGTGGATGAGGTCATCTCTCATCTCCACCTGACCAGCACAAGCTCTTGTTAGTAGTTATTAATTACGGAGGGAAAACCCTTAAAATAATAATAATAATAGTTATTAATGCATTTGATATGGGCTGCGTGTACGTGGAAAATTAACCCTTTAATGAGTGGCTGAAAAGTGCTCGCATATGACTAGGATTATGGAAGTAGCCAATTATGATCAGCTGCCATGTAAATGGTAAAGAACTGAATACGATCAATCTGTTGAGAGGAACGAGACTATTTACACAGTTCACATCGCTGTACCAACAACTGCACTGTGGTCAATAGAGACGGAGCATGGAGAGATACGTAGTATGTGGAGCAAAACTATGCCTGTGACAAGCCAAGGGCGCCGGAACACGCCCTTTTCTCATCATAAGGGAACTTGACGCCGTTAGGACTTAGCCCAGGGTTCTAACTGCCCTTTACAATCTGATCGCCTCCGTAAGTGGGATTCTTATATAAATCGTTACAATTTTTTTTACAGCTTGATTACTTCTATAATCGTTTCAAAATGTAGGAAGACGATTAATCACTAAAAGCTTTTTCCGTTTTCCAGATCGTCCATCATCCCGCCGCACGGGACTTCAGCCGGCCAGCGCCACGCCTGGCTGAGCGGCTGTCCACTGAGCCAGCGCAGCTTCCAGCCAGGAAGCCGGCTGGTGGTTACCTCGGGGGTTGCAGTGACCCAGCTCACCATGACCACACAATCAACTGGTCGCGACGGGGAGGTGGGAGGAACTCACGCTATCAAGTTCCCTTATTGTGAGAAAAAGGGCGTGTTCCGGCGCCCTTGGCTCGTCACAAGCATATTTTCTCACCTCCCGGTCACTGGACACCGTTAAGACCTATAATTTTATTGCTCGAACGGGTAACTATATGGATGTGGAAGCGACCACAGCTCAGATTGTAAAGGCAGAGATTAAATAAATGAGATATATCAAGTCCCAGCCTGTTAGGGTATGATGCTAGGTAGAGTAGGTCAAGATACAGAACAAGACAAATTTACTTCTGTAGGTCTTCAAAGTACAGATACATTTGGTAAGTTGAACAACTCTGGTCGTGCCCTCGAAACGGGGAGGGCCCGACCAACAATAGCAAACAGCGATATAACACGAGGTAGCTACATAAAATGCTAAAAACGGATTCGTAGTAGAGCTCCGTGACCCTAAGGAACAGGACGTTGCAGCCGAAGTTGAGACTGCTTGCGTTTCCACACAAGAGGATTGTAGTATACTGTTGGCATACTGGTATACTGTAGTATACTGGCATACTGTTGACCAGGCGGGACAGAGCCAGGAAGGAATCGGGGGAACTCTTGAGTGTCCCTGTCATATTGTGTGCATGTCGCTATTAGCATGCGTACGTACTCGTGTTGTAGTGCCCCTGGTCTTGGTGCGATTATGGGGCAAGTAGCGGAGCTATGAATTACCCAGGTCGACTCGACAGAGGTGTTGATAAAGATTTTTCCGGCAAAGGTTAACTCCAGGGGCTCGAGGGAGCTGATGGTAGCTCTAGACGGTTAATAAAACCAGGTAGTCTTTGCCAGTGGAGCGTGCACCGGACATGGTATGGTGGGGGCCCTGCCGGTGTTTGGGCGGTTCAT
>LQNS02278160.1:21726069-21744859 GCA_001587735.2 Parhyale hawaiensis
CGGGTGGGCGCCTATGAGCGCCGCGACCTGTGGAACCTCATTTCACAGTGTGGCACTTCTCGCCAAGATCTTGGCGAGTAGTTTGCCGCCCTCGGGAATGCGGAGGTTGGGTTTTCCCCCCTGAAGTTTTCCCCATCCTGGGAGATTTGCAAGCGCTGCTAATTGCGCTTGTTAACAGCTGACACAGAATTGAGCGTGCTCAACACTTGATGCCTTTACAAATTAGTTATACCAATTACACAACAGTTGTACGGCACTTCACTTTCACAAATTCACAACACAACATCGATGTTAGGTAGATTCACAAATATTTTCTACACGAAGTCAACAGTTTCGTCAACGACTTGGGTTCGCGAGGTGGACTCGTATGCGAGGTGGATTCAGTGTATCAGGGAAGAATGAAACTGATAAATGTGACTGCGCTGACCTAATGTCAACCAGATGGATCAAAAGTCCCTGGATTATAACATTTAGAGTATATATATATCAAATACGGCGGAGAGTCGAAGCTGTGGCCACATGGGGAAGTTCAGTTAACTAACAATTTATCAGGGATCAGGGATGGCGGAACAGGAGGGACCTGAAGCCCCGGACGCACTCGCGTCGTTCGCAACAATGTTGCGTTCAAGTAAGCACTATTGGGCGCTTGACCACTAAAATAAACCCTTCCTAGCCTAACTTAGCTAAGTATAACCTCCTACACTAACCTTAGCTAACCTAACCCGCAACCTAGCCTTACCTAATCTTCGATACAGTGCGCAGTGCAGCACACGAACTTAAACGCCACCCGCACGCACACGATCCGCGCACACAAACGTGCACTCAAATCGTAGCGAACGATGAGAATGCGGCCCGCCACCCCACGCCCCCCAAAAGTTTTTTGTGGGCCTGCCCTCCTACCCCTCATTGATCTAAGGTGACTTGAAACTTTAATTTCCTGATACTGATATTTTCTTTGAAATTTCTTATAGTAGCTTACCAAAGATATAGAGGAGAATACGAGTGCATCATATATTTTAGGGTTACGTTATTCCATACCATGTTGCAGGTGAACCATTTTAGATTTGATCGTGTATTTGATATATATATATACTTTTTCATTGTTCTACGGTATCTTCAGGGCCGAATTTTTGCTAAAGAATCTCCGCTACCAGTTGAGGTGGAGTTGCACCTTTAATAAACAGGGTCTGCGGACCCTAATGGCATGATGCCAATTTACTAAGTGAAGCTAAGGACAAGTTAAGCTGGAGGTTCTTTACCAAAAGGGGCCCAGGGCAGGTTAAGCTGGGCCCCTTACCAAAGGAGGCCCAGGGCTAGTCTATCTGGAGACTCTCTAGTAAAGAAAGCCCAGGGCAAGTTAAGCTCAGCCCCTTTACCACAAGAGGCCCAGAGTAATTAAGGTGGGTCAGGGGAATTTGAGCTAGGTCCTCTTACCAATGGAGTTTCACTTAATTTATGGTGGGGCCCCTTTACCAAAGAACGTTTGGGGCAAGTTCAGATGGGGTCCCCTTAGATCTATAAGACGTAGTCACAGTTCTTTTACTACAGTCTGTAGTTAATGAACTGTAACGTAGTGGTCACCAGTGTATGTCGTGCTACGCCCATGGACCAGCAAGCCCAAAAATTTCCTTGTCCTATGACTCCTATCCTTTTAGAAGGCTGAGTCCAGCTCCTGTTGATATTGTAGAGATTTATAATAACTTAAACCTTTAATTAAATATAATTTTACAAGTGCTTATGATTTTACAATAGCTGTGAATGCAGGAGGTCAAGGAAAGTTCGGGATTTTAGTTATTTAATAAAAGGTTAGTTTGGGAAAGCTCAAGACCACTCAACTCGTAATGCAGGGAGCCAGTACGGAAGCGAAGGTTGCATCAGCTGGTGCCTGGTCATGGACCAGTGAAGTCGCACAATCTTTGAAGGAGCTTTGAAGGAACACAGCTGACGTGATGCTTTCGCAGAAGTTAAATCTTGCAAGGCTCTTGTGGGTAGCGGTGTTAGAGGTGATATATATATAGCTAACGGTGTTGTGTTGCCTGTCAAAGCATGACTAGTGGGATTTTCCCGAGGAGTACGTTTATTAGGAAACTCGCTGGGGATTAAAATATATGAGGCGAATAATTGTTGCTGTGATTTGTTATGATTAAAATTTTGCTTCTACAGGAGTCCCCTCCTTAGAGTTAAAATTACGCTTGTCGTAACTCAGCAAGCGTATACCTAGCTGGAGGTTTGATTTGCCTGGTTCTCGTAGCTCTGGGCTGATGAATTAAAGTTTCAAAGCTCACACGTTTGGCAGCACGGTTGTCTCAAACAATAAGAAACTGTTATTGCTACCGGACGTAATTTAGGTTTATGAAGTAAGCTATCTTCCGTGTATGCTACTTTTAACCTGTCGACTGATACATCATCAGTCTTCGTTTCAAGCTAATTCAAATAATACTTCGTGTGTCGCTTAAACACCTTATATTGTCAACGGTCAGGACGCTGCAATGGAGCTCGCACCGAATCTACGCGTACAATCGGTACAAATAAATGGGTACAATATATAAGTTTTCATCTAACCTTTCACGAGCCACCTGCGGTCTTGCTTGAGCAGGACCAACGTCATTCATGAACTGTTGCAAGCGATCGGCATGTTGCGTAAAGTCTACGACATTTGTTTGACTCTTGTTCATGATTAAATCGTAAGGCATGCTTAACTAGTAGCCATATGCAAGATCAGCTGAACTAAGTCCTATGTCTTCCTTTATAGAGATACGAATGGACAGCAAGATTACGGGTAATTTATCCAACTACTAATTGGGATCAGCTTGTTCTTTTAACGCTTCCTCTAGTCTACGGGGAAATGTTACTACGAGGCCATTGGCACATGCGAATGCGTAGTGTCCCTAGAATGGCTGTCAGATTTCGAAATGGATCTCATTCAAATTGTAACCCCCCTATCAGTCGTGATCGTGGCTGAGGTCCCAAATCTAGCAATCCAATTAGAAACGAAGGCCTTTGCTACGGTTTCCGCAGTAATATTAGGCAACGGAATGACTTAGGGCCACCTTGAAAACCTGTCACCCATGGGCAGCAGATATAAAAAATTGTCACAGTAGGGCAAGGGGCCAACAATATCAATATGCACCGTGAATACTTTAGCTCTGATGCTGGAGTCATCTGAGCTGCAACTTCATTATGTCTGGTAATTTTACTAGAATGACACTGAAGACATTCAGACGCCCAACGCTTTGAATCTTTAATGAAACGAGGCCATACGCAGCGGTTCGTTATAAGTTTAGCTGTTGTTCTTCGGTCAGGATGAGAAAGATTACGGACCTTATTGAAGAACAACTTATGCAATGCAACAAGAATACACGGATTCAATGAACCATTTAGGTTTTGACAATACAATTCGTCTACTAATTATCATTTCAGCGAGTTCGTGCTGTCTTTCAGTAATTCCTTCAGTTGAGTTTCATTACTATACGGAGTTATTAAGGTTTTCCTATCTGCGTCTTCGAACACCGCAGACAACACACTGTTACGAGAATGTTCTGCTCGATTTTCATCTGCTCGAGGAAGTGCGTCTGCGACTTCGTCATTTCGGCCAGGCTTATGCCTAATGTCTGTTGTGAACTGAACGATAAAGGCCAAATGTCTCACTTCGCGAGCGTTGTCTCTGTCGTTAACTTTGGTCATTGCCTCTATGAGTGGGCGATGGTCTGTATACAGGACAAAATCGACGTCTGGACAAAATAACGGAAGGTTTTAACCGCAAGATACGCGGCTAATAATTTGTTATGAGTAAACAATATCCTGTTATGTATGTCCCTTATTGATGCATACAAGTGAATACCATGTTTTGTCTAATACGAATTAATCATGTGCGGTTCTCTCTCACTGTATTATGGTACTGGAACTCGAACCGTAACTCGACCCCTGCTCAGCCACATGTGTGACTGACTCGTTCTTCCTTGCTATACGCCGTCCCGATAACAGCGCGTATCTACTGCTCTTGTTACATCAGTTCTTCAATGTAGTTTGTGTGAAGCTACTGTGTTTCTTTTATCCCCACAACTCCACCGTTTATAAGTCGGCACCACGCTATGAACAAATCAACAGGTTATTTGCCCAGCGCCCGACTTTTATTTAACGGTGAACAAAGTAAATATGCGTTGTGGGAAGTGAAATTCCGCGGACAAGTGAGACTGCAGAAGTCGCTGCACGTGCTTGACGAAGTAACAGAAGATACCCAAGAGTCTGAGAAGATGGTGAGAGTGATAGGAATCTGAGTTTCAGAGAAGACAACAAGTTAGTTTTTGCTGAATTAGTGCAGTGTCTGGATGATAAAAGCCTTTCAATGGGCTTCAATGACAACCTAAATATTTACAATTTGGAGGGGATGTGATGACTCCCATGTCCTCCAAATTGTAAATAGTTAGGTTTGTCTTTTTAGTTGAAATCTCTTATTGCCTCTTGTCGGTTTTATTATGTAGAGCCCTAGGTAGAAATTTTAAGTTTTCTGTATGTTTTTCCGTTGCTGAAGATGGCCGAAAAGCCGAAACGTTCAAATTTTAAGTAAAATGGCTTTTAGAACAGTGGTCTTTGCCCTAATATTTTCATTTAAATTGTGTAAAGCTGTACAACCTAATCTAATTATGTTCTCATTTAAATTTCGTAATAGGGTTCAGTATAGTGTGTGGTTCAGATAGTAGCTAGGTGTTGTTTTGGCAGTCTTATGTTTTTTTCATTGGGATATTACACTTTTAAAAACCTTATCCTATATGATTTATTACATTTTTTCGGAAACAAAGAGGCCTTGGAATGATGTTAAATTACCAGTAAGAATAATTTCGAACGTGGCACGTACACCAAAATGTGCCTACCTTTGAGCATCGAAGCGAGGACACACAGAGAGGATATGTTTTATGGGGGGGGGGGGGGGGCTGCCGCTGCAATTGTTGCATAAAATTTCCTGTATTTTTGCTTCACTTCTCCAATTGCTAGCAAAAGAAGAGTCAGATAGAAGAAAACAGCAAAGGTTAGTAATAATATTACAGTATATTTCAATCTTTTCTCTACTGTTGGCGTTCATAACAACAACGCTAAACTTAGTAAAGTAAAAGGCGACAAATATCAAGGAACTAGAGAGTTTTCATTGCACAAACAACTTGACAGCTCCAACAAGATATGCAGCAGAAACTGAGCTCTTAATTTTTACAGGTAACTAAGTACACAATAATACACAACTTAGCAGTAATCATTTTTAGGAGGGTGAATCATTGGCCAAAGATGAAACAATATAAAAACAAAAAAATTCCATGTGTAATTGCATAGCTGAAAAAAAAATCGCACGACACGATCAGTTGAATACTAGTGCCACTAGGCTAGTGGTTAGTACAGTTCAGGGTGAGCAGCTGAGCTCCATAATTGCAATTATTTCATGAACAACTACACGGCTTCTGACACTACCGTCTGGTGACGTCAATCTAGGGAAGAAATACGGTTATATCCAAGTCTGCAACTCACGAACATAATAGGTTCCGAAAGGCTGTTCGAAAGCTGAACTTTTCCATAGGTCGTCATTTATTAAATTTCAATTTATATTTACCATTTGATGTTATATAAATGCCATTACTACTCTAAATTAGCAAGCATTAATTTCTACGAGTACCAGAAACAATTACAGAACAGAAAAACAACACATAGACATGAGAGTACACGATAAATAAGAATTTGTGAACGCAGTACGGCATTTTATGAACATTAAGGAGCATCAGTCAGGTTGTTCGTATTTTTTGGAAGTACCTGAATGGAACTGAGCCGAAGCTTCACTTTACAAGCCCGAGTTGCCACGGACTGAAACGTTTTTGAAAGTCGC
This sequence comes from Parhyale hawaiensis, assembly GCA_001587735.2. Taxonomy (NCBI): domain Eukaryota; kingdom Metazoa; phylum Arthropoda; class Malacostraca; order Amphipoda; family Hyalidae; genus Parhyale; species Parhyale hawaiensis. Next base: position 21,731,936 of record LQNS02278160.1, read on the forward strand.
GTCTCAAATTGTACCAAAATTTAAATACTTGAGAATGTGAAGCGGTAATTTGTAGCGACGCCATACAGACTCACAAACTAACATGGCAGCAACCTTCGTTATCAGGCCTGCAATATCAGGAGATATCACGCGAGAAATCAACAGAATAAAATTTTTTAGCCGCTTCAAGTATCATGGGTTTGCAAATTAACATCTCAAACTCGATCTAGAGGGATGAAACGAATAGTCCAGACCGAATTTCGGAAAAGTTAAGGGTCATCGAAATAAAGTATTTTGCTCAGACCGGGTGAGTCGACGATAGCTTGTCACATGTTATTAGTACAGTACCGTAACTAAAATGTACAGAAGTGTGAACATTAATGAAACAAAAATGAATCAGTGAAGCCTCTGAAAATCATCGTACGTAGTGAAGTGAAGCAGACACAGCAAGCATAGATACAATAATCCAAGTAGTGGCGGGCACTCAATAATTACTAAAAACTTCGATTCTCACCATCATCATTGACGAAACATATTTTCATAAATTTCTCATAAATGATATAATTAGCAGAAACTACCTCATTCTGGCTAATGGATAACAATACATAAAGATGAAACGAAACCTCGTCAACACAATCGAAGCTTCGGGAAATTACATGATGCTCACGACAGACATTGATTCAGTACTGATATATTGTAGGGAAACAATGAAGCAGCTTAAGGCAACGGCGGTTAATCTTACGGTAAACACGAGAATATTCTAGCAGTGTGGTGACAACACGACGGCGCGCTAACAGTTATTGGTTTTCATATTTCAGACCCCGAACTATTCAATAAATTTGGCTCAGAAACACTCAATGAGAGAATAATGAGCTGTGTACCAAAATAGAGTTTCGTGTGACGTAAGCACCAAACGGAAGAGTCCGCCTGCTCTTGTTGGGAACTTGCTGAAGCGTGATTGGCTGTGACGTCACGCGTGGCATTGTTCTGGTCACGCAAAATACTCTTTTTAAGTTGGACTACATTACTATTGCCTGTATTTTTAGTATAACCACCACAGCCGCAGCTTTAAGTACAAATTGCTCTGTTCTTTATTCACTTTGATTATAACGTACACTCTTCTTCATCTAGTCCGAGTCTGACGAACACGGTTCCAATTTGTTGGGATGCTAAGAAGAGCAGGGAATGGGGGGGGGGAGGAAGCAGCTGTTTCCCGGACGCAGCATTTGGGAGAGTCAAGCTGACGGCACAACGTTCGGCATTTAGAGGCAGAGGCACCCAAACAAGACAGTGGCCAAACGACCTCGCTACGGGACGGCAAATCTAACCGTTTAATAACGCAGCTTTTGTCTGCATTCTGGTCTCACGTACCTCAAGTGTGACAACACTAACGTCTTTATTTCAGAGGTAACCACATGCGGGCCAACCACAATAGTAAGGGAAGGCCGTAGACCGCCGGCGCCTGTTTAGTCATGTGGCAGGGGCGCAAGGTCGTGGACCTCCGGCCTTTTCTAGTCACGTGGCACACATGAATAATACAGTGGGTAAAAATAGAAAAGGAACTTCCCTCTCTAAGGAAACTGTAATTGAATGTACGGAAGAAATAAGAGACATGTAGTATATACGTCACGAGAACCGAAAAGTCCATGCAAAAAATATCCCCGAGCGTGGAACAGCAATCGGTTGTGGATGGAAGGAGATCCCGCAGGTCTAGCAAACTGCTAAGATAACCAATGGGACATGTGCTGGCGGCGCACCTCGCTACTACGTACGAACCCTACTAATCTAACATCATGACCTTCGATGGGTGGGTGATTCCTACAATTCTTATCAACTAACCTGAGTCATATATTCTGCTACGGAATCTAAGAACTTATCAGCACTCCTCGTAGCAGTGAAGGTTCAACAATGACCAAGACTTCAAGTTTGCATATTACTGTACACTGCATATTGTATCATAAAACTATAACTGCACCGGAAGCAAACTAATATCTGTACACTTAGAAAACTTTCTGTAAATTTCAAAATCTGCGATAATTAAAGAAAAACTTCAAGCAATACTTTGAATACATCACGTTCTTCTGTGCAAAGTTTATTTTTTCAAGAGTAAGTAACACACCAGCACACAGACGAGTCCAGAGCCCCATACCCAAAGAGAAAACTCAGGATCAACGCGCTTCGTAACAGCAAGTCGGGAACAAAAATGGGAAAATAGAAGAAAGCATTATCAGTTGGAGCATGAAACTGGAAGGAAGCAAAGTGGGTACGGAAGAAAGACGTCCCGAAGGCCTAGCTATGGTACCCTTGGAGGTGCTGCTCCCCATAAGATAGGATAGGTGAACCTAACTAACCTAACCCTATGGTTATAGCTATTCTATCCTATGTTTCCTGAGGGTGAAAACTAAAGAATCATGTCAAAACATGAAAGAGAAGAATCAAATAGTAAGCAGAATAACTGTAACTAAATGTATCTTTGGAAAAAATCACGATGAAGGCTTGGGAAAAATGGCGACAATGCCCGCCACTCTCAAGACTGAGCAATAAATGGCGAACACGACAACAAATTTATACTCTTAATTTAAAAGTACAGGTATATATTTAGAACACCATAGCCAGGCTCGAAGGATGAAATATATAATTTCTTGCAAAAGTGCAATTATATAACCAATGCTCAACAGCAACTCGCCAACAAAACATACTACGTATTTTCGGGCGCATTATGGAAAATGTGGCGGTCAGAATCATTCAGCATTAAAAACAAAATTACTAGCACTAATAGACTGTCCTCACAGTATACAAACACACATACATACTATTTTACAGCAGATAACTTCGATCAGTGTCCTGTCATTTCCAAGCAGGTGGATCGGAGGACTTTTATAACGAATATTTTTTTTCTCATTCACTAGATTTGAAATGTTTTTAGTAATGAGTTACAGAGCAATAAATTTTTAATTTGCACATATTAGAGGGCAAATTTTCTTACACCATGTGAGACGAACAGATAATAGTGGATTTATAATGCATTTCCATTGCGGAAGTGAGGGGTAAACGCCGCAATAGCGACACCAACATCCATACCGTTCTGACCACGATAACTGATAGGTACATCGCTGACCGTTGCAAAGCGACACATTGCATAATTAAGATCCCATGTAATTAATTCAGTAGTGTGTCACTGTTTCGGATCAGACACTATATCATTCGTAGCATATTGATGTATAGAGGCAGGGATGTGCTACATCTTCCAGTTCAATATAGCGATGTCTCGCTTCACAAGTCTAGTTATTATTATAACTTTCTCACCACCACTGATGCATAAAACGGCATTTCAATTGCGTACCTCTGATGATTCTAGAGCTTCGTCAAGATGTGAGGTTAATTTGTTTCTAAAATCTCATTCGGGGATCTGTAGCATTAAACATTTCTATAAAAAAATTTCATTAGTGTAATCATTCTAATCGGTTTCGAGTGTTTGCATCATTTTAGAAAACGTTATATTACGATAAGTTACAGCGATTGTTGGCCTCTTGTAAACAGTTGCCACCTAGTGGTTTTCGCTGCCGATTTGTGTACAGAGTTTAGTTCGTAAACCGAAGCACGATATTCAAATTTTTTAGTTTGCTACCACGCTTGTACCAACTCAAGGCTACATTGTTTTATGCTGTTTAAAAGTGACATATATAATAGCTCAGGTGAAACAATAATCAACATAAAAGCAAAGAATTACGCTATAACAAAGCACTTACAGATTATAAAACGTGACAATACAATCGATTAGAACGGAGACTACATCTCATTACTTGTAACATCCACACTTAATCTTAAGGCGGCTCGCACACCAACGCAACTGGTTGCATGTAATGAGTTGCATGCAACGTGAAACTTAAGTTGCATGCAACAATTCAAAGCAAATACATCGAAACGCTCACACTGAGTGGCAGAAACTATAGTTGCAAGCAACTGAGTGTGAGCGTTCTATGTATTTGCATTGAATTGTTGCATGCAACTTAAGTTTCACGTTGCATGTAACTGATTACATGCAACCTGTTAAGTTGGTGTGCAAGCCGCCTTAGTATGAGAGTTGCATAGCATATATTACGATAATCTGAGTAGGACCGCGCCAATCATGATGAAAGTGGTTTAAACCTTCAAATAAGACAATACTTAGAACATAAATGACACTAAATTTGAATTAAAGAGCAAAAACATAAAAGCTAAGCCATTATGGCACTACAGTTGTGCCCACAGCTCTACCATTACGATACCCGTAACTTTGCCGAGCGTTTGGGAGTTCCGTCTTTGACATCCTTTGGACCCAAGGTAGGAAACTTTCATTAGTCGATCAAAAGAGAACCATTAATGATGTTGCCAAAGGAGGGAATGGGCGCTGGTAAGTTAACAGCTTCTGACTTGGGCGGTGCTATATATCCCTCTACAGGGCTTTCTCCGATAAAAATAGAATACAGCAGGCTGACAAAAAGAGGAAGGACCTATTTTTAGTATTACCGTATTGAATAATTTGATTTCCCATCTCCAGAATAGAGGCGAACTAATAGAAGAAGCATTAAGCAACATATAGTTCGTCGATAGAAACATGGAACCCATGCACGAGACTATTCTGCCACGGGATCAACGCGCATAGGAATAGCAAGTCGGGAAAGAAAAGTAGGAATAAAGTATAATCTATAAGAGAATGAAAGTGGAAAAGCTAAGTATGCACGAAGGAAAGATGTTCCGAACACCTACTCCCATAACATATGTGAACCAAACTAACCTATCCCAATGGCCTATGGTTAACCTCTCTCCTTGAAGAGAGAAGAATAACAGAACAAAGCATCATCAGTAGGAGTATGAAAATGGAAGAAGCAAAGTGTGAACGACAAAACGTTCGGAAGGTCTAGCTAAAGCTTATGGCCTTTCCATACGAGGGGGCATGCCCTAGGGACACGTCCAATTTTGTTTTCTTTTTTCGCTCTCTGACTGCTAGAGAGCAGGGCATGTCCTGCTTGTCAGCGAACTCAACACAGACGGGTTGAGAGGAGACGTGTCACCTCGTTGCCAATACATACATGGGCACATGGCCAGAATACGTTCCGATCCTAACAAGGGCGCGTTAACGTTCAAGTACTTTAGTCGCCTGCACTCTCATGTCTCGTGCTGCCCTACTACGTGTGGAAGCAAAAGCGGGCACAGTCCCTGTCCCACAGCCATGTTCCTGGGGCATGCACCATCGTGTGGAAATGCCATTAGGTAACCTATCGTTTTTCTAAGGAGCGCTACACTATATAACAGAGGATCGCGAGCCTAGCTTACGTAACAGTATGGCCTGTGGCTCCTCCTACGCCCCCGGCGGCGCAGTATAAGAGCAGCACAAAAGACAGAAGACATAAGTTTCCGTACATACCGTGAATTTTCTACCACGCAGCTCTAGGGCATTTTAGTAGTCACACGTTTGGCATAGCACGCAGTTTAACGACTATTTCCCAGTGCAGAAAAATGTTCTGGCAGCAATACATATACTGTATATCCTGTAACTAACAACATAGGTACAGGTACAACTCAGTAAGCTGCGTCATCAATTTAAGATATTCGTCTAAAATAAAAACTTTGTGTTTCTCCACGATGGGAAGCCCGCATTGACAGCCAATATAATGGAAGCTTACTTTTTAATCGGCAGTGAGCAGCTGCTGGATCACTGCATGCCGAGGCATATCGTTCAGAAGTTATAGCTGATTGTCTGATTTATGAAAAGTAGAGTGGCAACATTTGTATGAATGGATAGTGAGCGAAACGACAAACATGCACCATATTGTGGCTGAGTCCCTGATGCAATCAAGGCAGCGGAGTCGGAACCATGAATGTTCGACTTAGACTTCTGGAATTAGCGGGTGTCCCGACTCCGACTCCATCTAAAAGTATCTTGACTCCCAACTTCAAATACTTAATATAATTATTTGTAAAGAAATGTAAACTCAGAAGCTTACTCAGGCTCCGACTCCTAGAACTAACAAATGAGTGTCTGACTCCGACTCCATGTACCCAAGAACCACCGATACCTTTTGACTCCTGACTCTGCAACCCTGGAAACAAAAACATCGTCCCAGTTCAGGAAGCTGCACATAAAGTTCCAGATTAGCGCTACTTTCACCACAAGAAGATGAACTGCAAAAGACACGAAAAGTATGATGCCTATTAGAATTGCTTTGAATTGAAAACCACAGCTTCAAAATGACTTTCTTTGTTCCGAACAATACGGAAGTACGTAATTAGAAAACACTACAAGCATCATCACCATCCACACTCTATTACCGTAACTACAAAGCTGCGAAAAATATGATAGCTATATTGATTGGAAGGATGGCATAATTCCACAGCAGAAGAGAAGGACGTAGCAGCAGCAGCACTCACTGATTGCAGTTCACCAGGGCTGAGACGAATCAGCGGGACATAAATTTACTGAAGATTGGCGCGGGGAAGCACAGAGAAAGGCTCACTCATGCCAAGGTAGCAGTAGTAGAGCCGAGACACGAACACCAGGCGGTACTGCCCCACGTCGTGGATGAGGTCATCTCTCATCTCCACCTGACCAGCACAAGCTCTTGTTAATAGTTATTAATTACGGCGGGAAAACCCCCAAAATAATAATAATAGTTATTAATGCATTTGATATGGGCTGCATGTACGTGGAACATTAACCCTTTAATGAGTGGCTGAAAAGTGCTCGGATAAGACTAGGATTATGGAAGTAGCCAATTATGATCAGCTGCCAGGTAAATGGTAAAGAACTGAATACGATCAATCTGTTGAGAGGAACGAGAATATTTACATAGTTCACATTGCTGTACCAACAACTGCACTGTGGTCAATAGAGACGAAGCATGGAGAGATACGTACTATGTGGAGCAAAACTATGCCTGTGACAAGCAAAGGGCGCCGGAACACGCCCTTTTCTCATCATAAGGGAACTTGACGCCGTTAGGACTTAGCCCAGGGGTTCTAACTGCCCTTTACAATCTGATCGCCTCCACAAGTGGGATCCTTATATACAGTAACTCATTACAATTTTTTTACGGCTTGATTACTTCTATAATCGTTTCAAAATGTAGGAAGAGGATTAATCACTAAAAGCTTTTTCCGTTTTCCAGATCGTCCATCATCCCGCCGCACGGGACTTCAGCCGGCCAGCGCCACGCCTGGCTGAGCGGCTGTCCGCTGAGCCAGCGCAGCTTCCAGCCAGGAAGCCGGCTGGTGGTTACCTCGGGGGTTGCAGTGACCCAGCTCACCATGCCCACACAATCAACTGGTCGCGACGGGGAGGTGAGAGGAACTCACGCTATCAAGTTCCCTAATTGTGAGAAAAAGGGCGTGTTCCGGCGCCCTTGGCTCGTCACAAGCATATTTTCTCACCTCCCGGTCACTGGACACCGTTAGGACCTATAATTTTAATGCCCGAACGGGTAACTATATGGATGTGGAAGCGACCAGAGCTCAGATTGTAAAGGCAGAGATTAAATAAATGAGATATATTAAGTCCCAGCCTATTAGGGTATGATGCTAGGTAGGGTAGGCAAAGATACAGAACAAGACAAATTTACTTCTGTAGGTCTTCAAAGTACAGATACATTTGGTACGTTGAACAACTCTGGTTGTGCCCTCGAAACGGGGAGGGCCCGACCAACAATAGCAAACAGCGATATAACATGAGGTAGCTACATAAAATGCTAAAAACGGATTCGTAATAGAGCCGTGACCCTAAGGAACAGGACGTTGCAGCCGAAGTTGAGACTGCTTGCGTTTCCACACAAGAGGATTGTAGTATGGACGAGTTTTCGGCGGGTTGTGATTGGTGGTGTAGGACGGTTTTGGTCTGGACGAGGACTGGAGTTTTGCAGAACCCCTGGGTCGTTCTGGCCTCACCGGACCAGGTGCCGGACGTTGCGAGCGGGAGGATGGTCCAGTTGCAGGTAGAATAGGGGTAAAACGAGGTGGCGCCGTGGTTTTCCATAGTGGATGCGGTAGGTTTGGGTTGGTTAGACTCCGATGCGTTGCGGCTGTTATTGGCCCGCGAATAGGGCGCTTTGCGTCCTTCCTTGATAACTAGTAGAGTGTTCTTGGCGGGCGAAATGTATTCGGGTGGACGGTAGTTGCAATATAATCGGCTTGTTCGACAGTTTCCTTGGGGAAATAGATCCCCATCTCGAGAGAAAATCGGGCTTCTCTGAGGGGCCTGTTACTGCAGGCGGAAACATGTCATTCAGGGTGAAATTACGCAGCTTCCTCGTATGGTCCACGAAGGCTGAGAGGTGGTGGTGGACTTGTGCCGGGAAAATTGGTAGGAAAGACTGTAGTACCTGCGCTGCCAGGGAGGTCTGTTGTAGTAGCTCAAACCAGGAGGTATTTTCTCCAGCCGAAGACAGCAAGGTGTGGGTTAGGTGGAGAGTTTCGAAAGTGGCCAGGTGTTGGAATGCCAGATGGCGGAGGCGAGAATCCTCTCTTATAGATCGTTGTTCCAGAGGGCCCCCAGACTCCCCGCAGAGTATGTCCCATTTTTTGAAAGGCCATGGGCATGATGCTGGCCGAGAGCGTTTCGAACAGAGGGGAATTGTCCCCGTATGTAAGAGTTCAGGGCAACTTTGGGCCTTTACTGACCGGTTTGGGAGGGGAAGACTTTGTTGTGCGAAAGGAGATTTATTGACGAATGATACCTTTTGTGCGCGGAGATCTTTGTTCCATGGTCGAGTGGTTGGTGGCATACTGTTGACCAGGCGGGACAGAGCAAGGAAGGAATCGGGGGAACTCTTGAGTGTCTCTGTCATATTGTGTGCATGTCGCTATTAGCATGCGTACGCACTCGTGTTATAGTGCCCCTGGTCTTGGTGCGATTAAGGGGCAAGTAGCGGAGCTATGAATAACCAAGGTCGACTCGACAGGGGTGTTGATAAAGATTTTCCCGGCAAAGGTTAACTCCAGGGGCTCGAGGGAGCTGATGGTAGCTCTAGACGGTTAATAAAACCAGGTAGTCTTTGCCAGTGGAGCGTGCACCGGACATGGTATGGTGGGGGCCCTGCCGGTGCTTGAGCGGTTCATCCTGGGAATCTAGCCTGGTGGTCCGGTGTAGATGGTGCGCAGATGATGCACTTGAAGAGCTTGTCAGCTGATGGTCGGGGGAGTCCTCATTAGTAGGCAAGCTCACGACCCCAGGAGTATCTGGGGCCGTTGGTGCATCAAGCGGAGCGTCCCTGAGAGGTGGGACACAGGACGATGAAGAAGAAGGCCCTCGGGAGGGCCCGGCGCCGATAGGGGATACCGCTCTAGAGGTGTCTTTGCGAGAAGGCGGGCTCCTGGTAGGGTACCTGCCGAAAGCGGGGGAGACCGCCGAGCAGGAAGGTAGGGAGAGCATTGGTGAAGGCCTCAGCACTCGATATTGTGGCAGGGTGCTTGGGGACTGATCCTCCGGATCTGACCTGATGTGAGAGGAGGAAACTTTGGCCATTTCCATGAAGGTTTGGACGGAGCTCCTGCAGGCAGGTCCCATATCTTGGAGGGCCATAGCACTTCCAAGCCTTTTTCTCGTAAATATATTGGTGTCGGGACAGATCGTAGCCTTCGATCCGCCCGAAGAGGGTACGTTCAAGTCGGTTCAACCTTGGCATCCCAGAGGCGGTCGGGGTCGATTTCTTGGGATTTTTTTAGCGAGCTTGTGTCTAACGGCTCTGATGTAGGTGAGCCGGTTTGTCCATATTTTAATGGCCGGGTATCTCTTCTCACGCAGGATGCTGATGTCCAGATTCACACACGATGGGCAGGAAGCAGGACAAAAGGAATAGGTCTCCTGCTCCGGGAGGCATAGTGAATGTAAGTAACATTCGTGGCCTTTAAACTTATCACATAGTTTGCACTCCGAAGTTATGATTCTCGATCAGTCTGCTCAAATCTGCAAGAACAGGGAGAGATTATTGCGATGTTTCAAAACTCCTGCAAAGAGATATAGGCATCAGAATGTTATAACACCTATGTGAAGTGTTTCGAAAGTTCCCCTGTAGGTAGATGTTTGTAGTCCGAGAGCTGGGGTCAGACAAAGCAGCGCCGTAGTCCGGCCTGCGACGTAACTTTGAGAGGCAGTGTTGCTATTTTGTCTGCTAGAGGGTGTGTAAATATGTACACTCCCTAGCGGGAAAACCGCTGGACACATTTGTAGCTGAGGTGCGACCCTTCAGTCACGGAATGATTTAGTCAACGTCGTTGTTAGCCTCTGAAGTAAGCTTCTGTTGCCGGGTCATAGACCTTAAATGACTGGGCTATTAGGTTGTGTTAACGCGTACTTTCCTAGCGGGTATCCCGCTGAAGAGAGGTGCAGGTAGTTAGGGTAAGGGGGCTTACCACCGGTGTCTTGCAGTCTAGTGCGAGACACTGCACAGAGCAGAACTGCCAGCTGAATCAGGGTGGAACAAGTCCAGAACAACGTACAGAGGGGTGTTCTCAAGGTTTTCCTTTCTGAAGATTTTTTTTCTTTCTTTCTCAAAGTTTTTATTTTTTTGGAACTTCCCCTGCCGTCTTAAGAGCGGTGTTATGGGATTTGGACGCAACACCACGTACCGGAACCTTAAACTCTCAGACGGGTAATGGGTGAGGACACCAACTCATAGAGTTCAGTGTGGTCCCATACCCTGCAGGTACAAGTTTTTTTTTTTAAATTCACAAATTATTCACAAAGTATCTTTTAGCTAAATAGGTAAAGGGCTACTTCTTTTACAGGCACCAAGGCTTGCCGAGAGTTACGTGTTCATGAAGTCGGAGGAGATAGGCACTACAGAACCAGCCTCACCGACTTCACAAGTGGGCATGGTGAGCTGGGCCAGTGCAACCCATAGTTCATTTACTACAGATAGTTATGTCATACAATAAAGTGGCAGCACCTGCAGTTGCAGTAAAGTGACGTCACAAAAATGTATCAGCCAATAGCGTCACTCCTTTTGCAGCGGGGCATCCTGGGTAATGCCTAGACAGAGGCATCTTGGCTATTTTCCAATATGCCGTCGTGTGTGCGAGAGGTTAAGTGTGTCGCGACTGTTTGTTACATAAGCGTTGGCAAAAGTATTCAGTTGCAGTTTAGTGTGCTTTTCATGTGTGTACAACATTCTACTTTATAACTTGTAGCAATGGAAAGTTTTCTTGGTGAACGAAAATCGTCTAATTTTATATTTTTGAACTCATGCGAATCATTCTATTCCCCGCAAAGCATTCGCTTCAACTTAGGCAAGTATTTTCAGATGATTTTCTCAGTTCTTTTTATGGCACTAAAAATCAAGATGCAACACGATACATCAAAGCTTAGTTTTATTATTTTCGTTTACTTATGTAATTAAGTGCATGGCCAGTATGGGTAGATCCAATTTGAGGCAATAAATGACAAATAATTGGGGAAAAGCCTTTCTGGTATACTGCAGTACAAGGAGCCGTCGCTAGCGGCCTCATTTGTTTACACCAGCAGAGTGACATGGCAGTCGCCCATTGGCTGAAATTGACGCCAGGCACGGCGGTCGCTGATGGGCTAAGGGGTGTTCCCTTAGAGCTGACGTAACTATCTGTAGTAAATGAACTGTGGTGCATTCCCCGAGGTAACCGCCAGTCGGCTGACTAGCGGGGTGGCTGCCTGGCTACCGCGCCACATGGCTGAAAGCTGCGGTGGCTCGGCGGACCGCCGCGCAGCCGAGCGTGGCGCTGGCCGACTGACGTCCCGTGCGGCGGTATGATGGACCATCTGGAAAATGGAATAGGCTCCTAGTGATTAATCCTCTTCCTACATTTTGAAACGTTATAGAAGTAATCAAGCAGTAAAAAATTGTTACGATTTATACAAGAATCCCATTTGTGGAAGCGATCAGATGGTAAAGGGCAGTGGGAACCCTTGGGCTAAGTCCTAACGGTGTCAAGTGACCAGAAGGTGAAAAAAAAGGAGCACATGCAAGGAGTTGTGGAACCATAAACGAAAACAGGAAGAGAAAGAGCAGCAGAGCTCTTACCATATGTCGGAGATGCTTAGGAAGTCAAGAAGAATACAGTAATACAAACAGATCAATAATAGTGTACGAAAAAAGGATAAAAGGAAAGATGTCCAACGGTTAGCAAGGTAGGTTAAATTAAATTAAACTGAATTAAATCGCTTGATTTTTATTTTTTAAATCATTGATTTAAATGAATTTTTACCAATTTTTCTCTTTTAGTGCTCTCTAAATACTCTAGTGGCAGTTTAAATTTATGCTACGTCCTCTCTAAGGTCCTAGTAAAAATTATTGACTAACATTTCAACCTTGAAATGCAAGAGAACAACAAAACATTGTGCAGGGGAGCAAATAGCAGTCTAGTAGAATTTAGAACAAATGTAGTTGCCGAGTAAACCGAAATGTGCTCTATGACGGAAAGAAGAATAGCAGTGTTCCACGGGTAATTTTTTCTTTTTAACTAAAATCACCAACCCCGATGGCTAGCAATTACAGACATTCCATCAAATATCCCTAGCTTTTGCACAGGTGCTAGCAAAGAAGGAAAGAAGTGACATGCAGTATGCGAAGAATAACGGGGAACCCATGCATGGGAAAACACTGAATATAATGAGTTGGAAAAGAAGAGGAAGAAGAGAACAACGCTTGACAGCAGAAGTATAACAAAAGAATGCAAGTGAAGTGAGTGCAAGAGAGAGATACGTTGCAGACCAAACTCATGTAGCCCTTGGTGTCCTAGGGCTGTGACTCTTCATAATATAGGACGGGTGGGCCTAACTACAAAACCCTGTGACCTTCACCACCGGAGGTAAATGCCCTATTATTATTATTAAAACTTCACGCTTGGGCTCCCACGGACAGGTAATACAACCCAAATGAAGCATTTGCAACACCGGGAAGCCCAATACGCTGCTAAAGGAAATCCAGCAAAAAACCATTA
>LQNS02278160.1:21839798-21860825 GCA_001587735.2 Parhyale hawaiensis
AGCCCACAAACAGGTGTGGGCTTGATAGCTTAGAATGAAAGCAAGCATTCGCTTTAGAGTCCATACATCAGACATGGTGATTACAGAGCAGCACACCTCTCCTCATGACGGCCAGCAGCACACTGGCGGCCAGTGGCGGGACTCTGATACATGTCCCGCCACATGTCGCGCGACACTCAACTGGTGCAAGGCCAATAGCGAACTATCGCGGGAAAATTGTGGCTGATACACGCCAGCGACTTGCCTGATACAAATTGTCGCGCGACAAGGCAGATATGTATCACGTCTAAAAAGGCCTTTACTTTTCTCCTCTGTTCTTCCTCTTTGTTCCTGACTTGCTGTGCCTATGTGCGTTCATGGGAACACCCTCGTGCATGGGTTCCACTCTTGTCATAGCACACTATATGTCCCTTCCTTCTCCTCTCTTAGCTCAGCTTAGCACTGATCCAGGTAGGCTTAAACTGTTAGCTACATATACCAAACTACACTTCGTGCATGGGTTCCACGTTTCTCTCAACATATTACCGCTACATATGTCCCTTACTTCTTCCTCTGTTTGATCGCCTTGGATGTATAGACGGAGGCTTAACCTACTCAAGCAAAACGTATAACGAACACCGTCGTTTGTTGACATGCTTATACATTTATACATTTGTATCTTTCGCGTCACACTCTTACAGAACTTGCTAGGCGAAAAATAGGCCATAATGATCATTTTGTTAGCTATTATGTTGCGTTTCATGAAGATCGATAAGCAAAAACTAGACCAGGTTGCAAAAGATGGCCAGAGGAGGAGGATGATTATCCTTTTAATTGAAAGCACTACTTCCTCAGCCAACATTAAAATTGATATAATAAAGATATGTCGATTCATCTTCTCTTAGTTCTGCCCTGGAGTCTCAATTTATGACTTTCGCCTTGCACTGACACTATATTTGCTCTCAAGTCCTCAGGGGCATATTCTGGCGGGCCCTTTTCCTGCCAAACAGATTGGGCATCACACACCCAAGGGTCCCGAGTGCCTTCTCCGCAGAAGATGCAGCATCTGGCCGCAGTTCCTACTGATAAGGTTAGTTTTGTAGAGTTAGGTAGGTTCTCTATATTTCCCTTCTGTTCCGCGAGGTGGGCCACCGAATGGTGGTAAGCGACCCATCCCATGGGACTCCTATCTGCTCCCGTGTGGGGGGCCGCGCAAGGGACCCTCTGCACGAGTGTTCGCGTTCTTCTGTCTTCTTCTCTTTTCGTTTTTCATCTCTTTCCCTGCACCGCATGGCTGAGCGATTACGTTCGGCCGAGCCGTGCAGGGTTAGAAATGCTCGCGCCTTGTTTCCTGCCAGACATGGTGCACCTGGCTGAGATTGTACTAAAAAAGCTCATCTGAGTTCGACTCAACTTCTAAACTATATTATGCAAAATTGGATCGCTGTTATATAGTCTTCTTATTTAATACGGGGGGGGGGAAACCCTCATTATATATAATATATTTGCTCTCAGTTCAGGATATCCAACTCCAGTAGCTGACCAATGAAGCACAGAAGAAGCGATTTTTCACGGGCAATAGACACAGCAATTATTTTTCTTGCTTGCTATTTTCCCAGAGCGAAGCAGTTTCTGCTCAAACACAAAAATTTCTATATACTGAAGGTGTATCGTGCAGTAGGTGTGATACGCGGCGGGGAAATCAATTAAATTCGGCAGGTGATGCTTTGCTGCTTGCTAATAAAAGCTTACTTTTTTCGAATGTCATGCAAAGTAAGGAAATAATGCGCTGCTTTGTTGAATTGAAAGAGAGAACACTTATTTCTTACGGTTGCCTATTACGAGTCGCCTCTATCTTTACTGCGGAATTATATGCAATTCTTGATGCAGTGATCGCTGCAGCAAGAAGTAACTTTGATCGGATAACCATAGTTACAAACTCTAGGAGCTGTACCTATACATAGTATCCTGCGATAAACCATAGAAACTCACTACTCCGTAACATCCAACGATTCATGGCTGTTAGTAGCAAGCAGTACAGTTTCTCCTGCGTTCCAAGCCATATGGGAGTTCCTGGGAACGAGCGTGCTGATGGTGCGGCGCTGTCGGCTGCAGAACGTAGACAACCATGCAATAATGCTGTTCCATCATCGGATTGCAAACTTCTAGTAAAACTGGTCATAAACAGATAGTGGACAGCAGAGTGAAGGGAGCTACAGGATAATAAACTTTGTGTGTGAAAGCATCAACGATCCCTTTGGCTACAAGCTACCAATCTGTTCGGGAATGGGAAATAAAGCTGTGCATATTGCGCATTTGACATACGCAATACACCCACTCACTGTGGTAATTGCCTAGTGCCTCTGACTGTTATCCATATATTAGGCTATGTGAGTGCCCCAATTATGAACAGGAGTGAATTCGTCTTCTTGTGAGTGCAGATTATGAGCTTCAATTAGACTGTTGGTTGACAGCGGCCCTGTACATTATGACAGACCTGTGTATAGGTGTGATACCTATGGGATGCTAGCTTATGCTATATTTGACAAAGACCAAGCAATTCGCGTGGCTACCTTATAGGAACCCTACGTGGTAAAGGCACTCGGCTTTATATTGGTGGGAGATGAGACCTGTTTTCAGCCTCAATCTTGCATCCTATCGTTAAACTGGTATTCGACTGAAAAGTCTTCAATTGTTGTGATAGTTAAATGGGCTTAATCGTGTTGAAACTTGAAATTCCTGATTGGGTCCGTGTGGATGAATATGACTATAATGATGACGATGAGCTTGTTGTTTTGTTGATATGATTATAATTGCTGACTGCGGTAAGAGTTTATCAATGTGGTAGCGTGTGGAGTAATTAGAGTGAGAATAATTAAATATGATATCTTGAAATAACAGTGGATCACTGTAGAGATCACTCGTTGAATGGATACGGTGGTGAAACTATGTCTATAATAATAATAATAATAATAATACACTCATTTCTTATGACAATTTGAGTTGGCCATTGTAGCATATCCTTCAGAAGCTCATTAGTAACAAAAGTATGATCAGTGGTGACGGGTCTTCTCAAATTCCTCGCTGTAATTTTTGACAGCGCGGCTATTTTATTGTAATAATAATTATGCATATCTACACTATAGTGCAAAAGCACCAGCACTGTTGAAACCAGCCTATCCAATACATGTGAGAAAAAATCTTTGTACAGCTCAAAAATATTGGATTCTATCTACAGGACGTAGCTACCTAGTTTTTAAGCATAAATAATTCAAAATCTGTTTATTAAAAACTTTAGTTTATTTCTGTCACGTCTTTTGTGGAAAATTGTCATTTTTTTGTTGGGAGTTTATGAATTTTTGTTTTTCATGTTATTACTCTTTATATGAACATGTCCATTGTATTACAGATAGAAACTCAAAATAACTATGTATTGCTTCTTTAATATTAGTGTATTTTTCGCTTGAAGAAGTTGCTAGAACAAAACTGTTCACAGATAATCTGGATGATGAGCAAAAGCTATGGCTGCTGTCTTGGTTCTGCCAAGTGTCAGCGGTTGGATTACCTGTGGACGAGGATCGCACGGATCGCCTGGTGAGTTCTAGAGATATCTTTCATCCTCACAAATATGCTGTAGCCGCTACCAAGATTCACTAGTTTACCACTGTAACATAGTGTGTAACACTGCGCTAACAGTAGATTCTGGTGCTACCCTATCCCATCTTGTGAACCTCTGTTGAAACATTAATGTTTAGTTCTTCTGTCACTGAGGCGTAGACGTCTGTTTATTATTGCACTGCTGGTCATTTATTGTCCAGAGGGGCGTAGAATGGAATGTCAGTCGAAGATTTAGGTTCTGCCCTCTATCGTTATGGGAGAATGGAGTGCTGTTCTTTATCTCCCGTAGTTTACGGTTTCCCTGCATTTTCTCTTCATATTGCTTGAGGTACTACATGACTCTTCTTTCTTCCATGATTTGGAAACTTGTTGCCCTGTTTATAACACGCCGTGTTATTTTACTCTAAGAGCTCTTTGTCCAACTGAATTCCTGCTGACAAGTTGCTTGTGACAAGAGTAGAGCGCCGGAACACTCCCTTTTTTTCACCCATAGCGAACTTGACACAATGTAAGACTCAGGCTTAGGGGATCGTACTGCCTTTACAGTCTGATACCCACTTCGTTATAGTTTCTTAATAGAATCGTTACAAATTTTATAGGTTTGATTATTCTTGAGAAGCGTATCATTAGGTTGTAGAAGGTACGCCAGGAGGTGCCAAAGACCACCAGCCGGCATCTATATACAGGCGTGCGCTTGCCCCTCTCAGCATGCCCCGCAACCTTTGGTCGCGATGCGGAGTTGGAATGCATCCACGGTGTCAGGCTCGTTATGGGTGGAAAAAAGTGCGAGTTCCGACGCCCTTGCCACAAGCATGTTTTTCCACCATCCGCTCACTTGACACCATGTAGGACCTATTACCTGAGGCCCGAACACATATAGGCCTATAATGGACGAGGACGGCACCAAAAACCAAACCGTAAAGGCAGAGGTTCAGTTATACTTCAAAGTTCAGGGCTGTTACGATCTTAAGTAGAGCCTGATATTTAAAGTCCTACATCAATAAAAGCACTGGTGAAATTGGGGAATGGTGGGGGGAGGAAGTTGGGGAAGATGCAGTCAACTAGGGCTTGGCATTATGGGTCCGCGTTGTATGAGATACATTTGCATGGTAAGGCCGGGGCTCTACAAACACAACAAGCGATGCAGTGCATTTTTTTAGGGGGGGGGGGGAGAGGCGTGTTGCCTGTGAGTCGTGCAATGCGCGGTGTGTCGCGCGATCTGGGTTGCATCGGTGGGGACAGTAGATTGTATATGTCAGATATTACTTCTTTTTTCAATAACTGGTTGCGTCGCACGTTGCAAGAGACACAGTTTTTTTTTCTAGAAGGAAGGTTCAGGTCGGAACAGGAGTTGTCCCGTCGGGAAGAAACGGGTTAAACACTAGTCAGAGGTTGGCCAGGCCCCGAAGATCGGGCGCAAGGCTAGCGTCAAATCTGGCTACCTTCTCGAGCCAGCTAAGCCAAGACAGGGGTCTCCCTTGCAGAATTCCTTTACCGGCATATGTTTTCTCCCCGGAGAACCGGATGTTTTGACCCCAAAAGTGCTGAATAGTCCTGTGTGGAAGCTCCCTAGAGGGAAACTCCCCTCAGGCTCATCATGATTGGATAAGTTCGGGCCACGGACACTGTTCAGAAAGTCAATTCCCTTACTGTGGGCGCCAATAGGAATGACCCCTTCCCGGAGGGAAGGATAAGGATCTCAGGTCCGCAGCAGGGAACAGGACCCGGATGTTTAAAACTTCGCCTAATATGCGTAAAGCTACGGCTCAATTTCAAACGTAAATGACTATGTTAACGTTTCTCCGCGTCAATCGTACGTTGAGATGTTCACGTAAAGGCTTTTACGAGTGCACGCTGAAAAATTGCCGTGAGGCTCGCTCAGCCAATAGGAAAGCGCGTTACAAATGCAGGTAGAGCGCGCTTTGTATACATTGAGGCAACAGCTGATTGGTGTCTGTGTGTGAAAAACTAGTGTTGATACTCTTGTTTTAGCTCTATCTGTCGTTCCTTGGGCTTTAATGCAATAAATGGATAACTTGCTTCCACCCAAAAAATAATGAAAAAAAATCTCAACTTTAGTGATGAAGAACTGTAGGCTACAGTTTATTACCAGGGAAATAATCCCAGCTGCAGCAATGCACATTGTGATTGGATTGTGCCAGTTTTCATGCTACAGTACACCTTATAATACCGATGCCACACGTTAGTCAAAACAACGAGTATCGTCATCTTTTCGTCCTAATATGTTAATGTGCCCTTTAAAATATAAATAGCACACACTTGCAACAATTCTGAATTACAAATCCCTCCAGATATAATATGTCCGAAAGTAACTAACGGCATTTACGGGTAAACTGCTGAACTGACCGTAAACATTTTTTACGTAAAAAAAGATAGAACACCAAAAGCTTTCTACAACGAGGGTTACTCCTCAAAACAGTCTAAACTACCATTTAGACGCCCCCAGAGTTGGGCGCTGACGCAGGTCTGGTGCTGCCGACAGAAGTTGTTCTGTCGGAGCGAGCCACTGAGAAAAATTCGTTGCAACCTTCTATCCATCATGTTATGAGGAGGGGCTAGCTCTAGTGGGGTGTGCTGCCGTGCTGCACTCACCACACATTTGTTGTGTTTCAGTCGACCAACTTCTGAGATGTGATCGGAGATTTCGTATGCTGACAGGGCGCTTGTTGAATTAAATTGGAGCACATACTATCCTCCTTTCCTGATTCGCGGGAAATTTCCTCGTCGGTTAGCAACTGTAGGCTTATTCAAGCCTTGCGTGATGTGTGTGACATGAATATTTTATTGCTCTCTCGAAAAACTTTGCATTTGTTGACAAAGAGGTTTTCATTATGCGGTTGCTGTGAGGCAGCGCTCCGGGTAATGCTTCGGTTACAGTGGACAACAATTTATCAAGTCAAAAACTTGGGGATGTTCAGTTTTGCAGCTAAGCTCGGCTGTTAGGAGGGAATAACTCCACATTACGCTTCAATTTTTTGACAACTTGGGCGGTAAAGCCGAGTCAGTATTCGAAGTATTTCAGAGCAGAGGACCTTTCATTTTATAAGGCTGATCTGCTCTATTTCATCTTAGATCGCTTGTTACCAACTGCTACTTGGGCTTAAACTTGGTAGTCGTTTCTTCCCTCAGTGAGAGGCACAAGCCCAATAGGCAACTAGGATTACGTTTTGAAGCCAGTCTTTGCTATTTGAGCAAAGCCGCAGCTGCGGATCTGTCATTATCTTATTGGAGAAGCCGAATTGAAAGGAGCTCTGAACCATCAGAGTTGTTAAGTATGTTAGGGCTTCAGTGTTGCTTTAAAAGCCTACTATTTTCTTACGTTCAGAGCCAGATTACCAAATGGACATGGAGCAATTTCTTGTCCGTTCTCCCTAGCTGCAGCGGACACTTTGGGAATGGGCATCTGCCAGTTATATAAATGCTGCAAATGAGAGTTCTGAACCTGAAAGGGGAGTTTTGAATCGATATTGTTGTTAAAAGTGAGGTAACAGAAGGACTTAAGTGATGTACCAAATCCGTACTAACACTCATACAGTAGCAGGAATAGAGCCACCACATAGGCTTAGAATTATTTCCCAGTCCGTGCCCTAGGTTTCTGATAAACAGCCCCAACAGTGAAGTTGGTCTGCCACATAAGCCTCTAATGTAGCGTTGCCAGCATTAAGTTTGTCAGAAAACCTTTGAATTGTATTCTAAATCACGCCTCTCTAGCTGCTACTTGCTGTGAGCAGGAATCGGCAGTTATATAAGAGCTGCAGTTACGAGCTCCTCGCAGTATTGTGCGAGACACCGGGTGGTGAAAAGCTTTTCAGCGGCACTACTGACGAGAGTGATCACCTAGGCTTATCTAAGTGTTCAGCCAAAAATTGGTTTGTTTTTAATTTTCCACTTTTTTCTGTTATGAGGGTGGTGCATATGGGCTTAGTGCAATATTAAGTTCGTAACCTTGACTCCCCGGCAGGTACAGAGCAACTATAGACCCAACTCAAAGTCCGTGCTCTGACCCTTGGGGTTTTTTCTTACGAGGCAAGGTACCGGGGTAATTAGTGTCGATGTGAAGTCAGCGGAGAGGCGCCAGGGCAGCTGGCTCTTTGACTTCACAACTGGGTACGATGAGAAGGGCGAGCTCGTGCCTCTAGATAGATGCCGACTGGCTGGCCTGGACGCCTCCTGGCTGATAGCTCCGTCACTTGACCTACCGCCACACAAGCTGGCTGAGCTCCGGGGCGACTGCCCCCCTCCCTCCCGATTTCTTGTCAAGCGACTTGACAAATTTTTCGAAAAGAGATACAAGATTAATCGTCGTACATTCTAATGACACGCTTCTGAAGAATAATCAAACCTGTGAAAATTGTAACGATTATGAAGGGAAACACTTGTGATTTTGTGAAGCAGGTATCAGACAATAAAGGCGGTAGGTTCGATCCCCTGGACCTAAGTCCTACACGGTGTCAATCGAGCAGAGGGCTGGAAAAAGGCCTTTAAAGCGAAG
This sequence comes from Parhyale hawaiensis, assembly GCA_001587735.2. Classification (NCBI taxonomy): domain Eukaryota; kingdom Metazoa; phylum Arthropoda; class Malacostraca; order Amphipoda; family Hyalidae; genus Parhyale; species Parhyale hawaiensis. The sequence continues at coordinate 21,847,909 of LQNS02278160.1, forward strand.
TAGCACAGCCTGGTACAGTTATTATTAAACCAGTACTAAATTATTAATCGTGCTTGCACGATCACCTTGGTAGTTATTCTCTCACTCTCTCTCTTCCACACATATTTAAATACTTCTGACATAACGGCAATCGCTCATAGAGGGCCGGAGCGTGAGCCCCGGCTGCTTCGTGGGAATGGGCCTGTTGGTCCGTCTCCTGCCAGCTATCTCAGCCAATAAGGATTTACATTACCTCTGTTGCAGCTACCAGACGCCGTGTGCCAGCTGTACACAGGCCGCAACGAGACGGAGGCCCGGCAGCAGTGCGCCTTCAACCTGCCGGCAATGCTACTGTTTGCTGCGCCCCTCAGTGGTGGCTTTGTGTCCGCCACCGCTGCTGATGCCGACCGCAGCTGGAGGCTGCTGCTGCCTGCCATCTCTTCCTACGTCACGGACCCCAGCGTACACGTCCGTCTCACCACTGCTAGGGCGTTTCATCAGGTCTGTGATGAACCCTTCATTACCTGCGTTGTCTGCTCCGACATCATTAGTATCGTTACTTTAGTTAATTTGGGGTTAATTTAAGCGATAATGACTGACGAGTTGGGCTAGCCGTGGTTGATAAATAGTTTTAATTTTATTATACCAAACGCAAGGCTTTTGTTCAATAAGTCTTAAAGTATATATTTCATAACATCTTACCATCCCATCGAAAAAGTTCGCAATTGTACAAAATTCACCAACTCCACTAAGTCTACCAAGTCCACCAAGTGCACAAAGGCCAAGGAGCTTTAACAGAGAGGGAGGGAGCCCTGCCGCTTTAAGTTAAACCAGCTATCGTTTCTACCTTTCTGGTGTGGCTGTCGCACGATGCATTGTCAGTATTATTGTATAATTACATTCCTACGGGGAGAAATCAAATCACCTATGAAAGTGAGTCCCTCTGGCACATGGCGACTGTAACGAACGAACACAAATTAATCTCATTGGTGGAAGTGACGCGGGAGAAACAAACTGATGTACTATTATGCGATTAGTGCTGACGGCGACTGGCAGCAGCCATACCGGTAACTTGAGCTTCTCTGATGAGGCTCCTGGATCCCTCCTTTCTATTAATCTTCTTGGCAAGGCCCGTGACCAGCCCTATACTAATTAATAACCCCTTCCTGGGTTCGTACCCTTTATACCGTTTTGGGAAGATTTCGGACAGACAGAAGGACTGACGGACAGACCGCTCTCTTATTATAGTATAGGTTGAAAGTCCTGCAGCATTGCAGTGGTCTAAATATACTTGTTGACTTTCGTGTACAAAATTTTTTTCAAGAGTCTCTTCGAAAATATGTTTTTGGCAATCTCTTTCTGTTGCAGTTTGTGTGTGACAAGTTTTATCACCCTTTTAATCCCGAATGGATCCGCCTCATGGGCCTCATGGGGCATAGGATAGGCCATAGGATTAGGTTAGTTAGGTTCGCTCCTCCTATGTTATGGGGACCCCTAGCCTTTGCCATGCCTTTGGGACGTCTTTCCGTCGTGCTTTCTTCCTGGTCTTGGCTTTACTCCTCCCTCAGAGGGCACAGGATGGGCCATAGGCCATGGGGTTAGGTTTATGTAGGTTCACCCATCCTATGTTATGGGGAGCAGCGACCCCAGGGGGTTTGTGTAGGCTACCTTAGCCATTAGCTAGGCTTCGGGACGTCTGTCTTTCGTGCCAACTTTATTTCCTTCCGATTTCATACTGTTACTGATATTGTTTTCGTCTGCTCTTCTTCCCGACTTACTGTTCCCATGCGCGTTGATCCTGTGTAACAAGACCTTCGTGCGTGGGTTACTCGTTTCGTATGTCCCTAGTTTCTCCCCATCTTTGCTGTGGAGACGGAGTCATAAACTATTCAATGATCTAATCTGGCGTCACTCTTGAGAGTAACGAGCTGCCGCAGCTCGCTGCCGCATGGCGCAAAGTGGCTGTAATGCGAACAGCACGTGTCTCTGCCTTGTGTAGGTAGTTGCTCTGGTGACGGTTAGTGTGCTTGTCCAGAGATCATTGTCTCTCTTACCCTAGCGGTGAGAGATCGAGCTGTGCTGCTGATGTAGTTTGTGTTGGTTAAAGCCGTAGTAGCGGACGAGTGTCCGCTTGGGTTGTAGCTCTATGTATCGCACTTTCTTTATATTCCTAACTTCTGTTGATTTCGATGGGTGTGTTTATCAGTTGAATGCTGTTTTATCAGTGCAAATTGAATAATTATGGTTGACCACAATTTAGTACTCAAGCCAGGAATACTAGTGTTCTAAACCCTGTTTCAGTAGGTCAAGAAACAACACGTGTGTCCTACACTAGGATGTATTAAAGCTCTCACCTGTCACTTGAAGACAGGTATGTTTCGTAAACGTAGTAGATATATATAGGTATGATTTTTGACGTACGTTAATGATAAGATAAGCACTTTTTACGTGATGCCAGCCTTGCAAAAATTACACCGTACAATCTGCAACACGTGGTGTAGTATATACCTACAAAGCCAAAGAATATAATGAAGTGTTCATTCGTGTGTCCCCACTACAATATACATATAGAGTGGAGTCTATGTAGTGATCCAACTGAGGACATAAACTTGTACTCACAACTGGTGCGTACGAAGTTGCGCAGCTTTTAATTAGGTTTTGCTATTTTGGTTCACTTTTTGTTTTAGGTTTCAATTCACGTTGACCCTCCATTTATAGTTCCTCTGTTTCCTTTATATGCTTCTTTTTTCTCCCATGCCTTTTCTGTTATAGGTTCGTGTGATGTCAGTGGATCTCTATATTAACATATAGCGCATTGGCCAAAAATCTCAAGTATTTGTCAACATTGCTCCGTCGACAGCGTTGGTGTTGATAGAAGTCGTGATATATTGATGTTCAGGAGTCCAAGTGGGCCTTCCTTGTCTCAAGTGTTGGAATTGGTGTAAATGGGTGCATTTTGTTGAGAATTGTTTTTTGTCAGTGTCCGAGCTTTTAGGGGTCCAAGGAGTCAGAGTCGGACAGTGCCTGGACCCATAAGTTGGAGTCGGAGTCGGACTTGTGCCGTCCGACTTCACTACCCTGACCGCAAGTACAAATACATTGTGATCGTCGGCCGTTTCGTTCAGCATGCCCAATCATCAGACACTTGACACATAACGTTTGACAGAAGCGTGGTTCTGGTCAGGCCAATATCATTGAAGTCTTTCCATCTCTATTCTAAGATGAACCCGTGCAGCTGGACTGGACACTATTTCTACTAGCGAATTGGCAGGAGCATAAATTTAGCAAATTGACTGTAGTGGTATTGTTGGAAACAACGCGACGAGCTGAAAAACATTGCATATAGAGACGATAGCTAACCGAGTGGAGTAAAATAATATAAGGATGTAAAAAAATTACAGCAGTAATAAAACTGGCACATACAGGTGGCTGAAATTTCTTCCCGATAGGCATTTGAGACCTGCAGTGGGATGGGCGAAATTTCAGCTACCTATGCTGATGTTTTTTCTATATGTAACACAATTTTGTTTTTATTTCAATATGTATTTTTCTTATTATTTTTTATGCATGCAAGTATGCATGTTAGCCTTTGAAGCTTCCTAATATCTTAGCTCGCTGTAATGGTCATGCTGTTGTATTTTTGTGTTCACTAAAATAGTTATAACTCATGAAATATACATTGTACACAAAAAACAAGCACACCATGGGAATCACGATGTCGTTTTCCATTGGTTAGCACCAATAAATTGCCAATGAATGGGATACTTTGGTCTTTACGTAATGTCAATTAAAACAAAATGGAATCATTACTTTTTTACATAACAACGCATATATATACCTTTTTTCTATGTGACCTAGAGAAAAACCACAGGTGCCATTGAATTTTGCTTAAAATTCTGCATAGAATAACAGTTTCAATTATTCTAAAGAGTTCATAACAAAACAAACGGCCAATGGTAAAAAAAAAAAATAGAAAAAATCTACGGAACTCAAATGCCAGTTCTTGCACCACCGGAAGTGCTATCAATGATCTGATTGCAGTGTGCTGAAGCTTAACATTTCACTAATAAACACTGAGAAAATTAGTAGTTGACGTTAATTAATGAAGTCACACTGAACGTTTGAATGCGGAAGAAATTTCTCTGATTCTAAGCATGTGCACCATCATTGCGTGGGTTAAGCAAACATTGACTCAAGCCATATGTACAATGTGGGCTACTCCGGCAGCTGTGCCTGATGCTAGCCTNGAAGTCACACTGAACGTTTGAATGCGGAAGAAATTTCTCTGATTCTAAGCATGTGCACCATCATTGCGTGGGTTAAGCAAACATTGACTCAAGCCATATGTACAATGTGGGCTACTCCGGCAGCTGTGCCTGATGCTAGCCTCAGAGGCGACCGTCTTGCGAGAGCCTCTGCTGCAGCTGCTGCGGTCGGAGAGTGCTGAGGTGCTGACTGCCCTGCTGCCCACCCTGCCGCACGTCATGCGTGCCCTGCAGCACAACGACAGCACTCCCGTGAGTACCTACGTCTACTTGTGTTGTGTACCTCGTGAAGGGTACGGAGAATGGGTCCAAACCTCCTTTGAATGAAACTTCGCCTTTGGCTGTTCCACTTGTGAAAGCTTGTGGCTGTTAAAGTGTGTGTTGGGTGGGGATTGGTCCTGCGCAGATCCATGCGGGATATTTATAGGCTTCTCATGAATTCGAGAATATCCTCTGACATTACAGCATCGTAACGTTGATAGCTATTCTGTAGATCTCCTAAGCTCGCCCCTACTTGAGCACCCACGAGGCGCTTTTGGGACCGCCTGGTCGAAATCGTCTTGTCACATAGAAAGGAACATAGAAAATTAATAATTTGAGTCAAATTGAAGCCGATTAGTGTCCAAAATTCCACTATACTATAGACTATAACTCCTATTAAGCACGTACAGAGTTATTGATGAAAATAGTTCGTGACTCGACCTGGAGGCTTCGTAGATATCGAGGCCCTAAGCTTCAGGGTGCTAAGCGTATCTATAAATCTGACCATGAATGCACATTGCACAATTGGTCGTCATGTGAAGCTAATTTTTCTATTGTAACTTCTGGAAATAGTTTCTACGTGGACTCGTACGGAAAATCTTCACTCTCCTGACGATAGTTTTTTATATTGTTACCGCAGGTGGTGAGCGAAGAGGAGCTGGTGTCGCTGGTGCTGAGTGTAGAAGACAACGTGAGCAGGGAATGCGGGGGCGTGTGGAGGAGGCACGCAGACCTGCTCCACCATATGGCCAGCCTTACGCTCTGCCTCCCGCCCACCGTACTGCTGCCCAAACTTATCCCGCGTGTGACCGACCGCATGGTTACTGCTGTGAGTGCCTTGTGTAGCTGCTGCTGTGTCTGTCCCACTTTTCAGTCTACTGCTAGCGATGGTAGAAATTCGAGAAACAGCAGCTGGGAAAATTTATTCTTCGTATGGCTAACACATGGTTTCTGCTGTGGGTGTCGAGTGAGCTTTTGTGTTCCAAGTTCTTGTGACCAGACTTGCAACACGGAACTTGGAGATTTGTTTTATTTGTGGACTGGCGCTGTTGCAATAATCATGTAGGCATAAGTTGTCACTGCACCTTTGGATTTAAGCAATAGGAATTGCAGATATTCATTCTGTGAGTAGCATTGCTTTGTTAGTTGTTACTGCTGCGAATGAAGCAAAACGTGTTACATTTATAAAGGCCAGTTTACCCCACTGTAATACATCACAGTATCTTGATTTCACAGTTATAAGGTGATTTCTGGGGAATCGTATTCTTAATATAAAAAGGAGAACCATCTGTGTATCTGTGTAGCTTGGTTCTCCTTTTTATATTAAGAATACGATCACAGTATCCGAATGCCTTGCTGTCTCTTAATAAAAAACAAAATCCGCAGCTTTCCTAGTATTCGCTCACTCCAAATTTGCAGTGATTTCCGAAATTTGACTGGTGACACTTGCCAAGCTAACGAGCTAAATTGGCTAGCATTTTACGAGCTAAATCTTTTGGCTTACACACGTTTGTGTGATGGTGAACGACACTACGAAACATCCGCACGTTTTGAAGTCTGAACATACGACGTAAGACTGTTCTGTAAACCGTCTGCCTAATGTTGTTTTAACCTTTTTGTATCACATTGACTTGTAAATTATTGTGGAAATTGTACTACCTATATATATGTAAGTATATAGATACATATATATGGCGTCCATGCTCAGTTATTGTCGAAACCTATTTGCTCTGTGATCGACCGTATAGTGACCTCTGTGAGTGTGGTATGTGTGTCTGTGTGCATATATATTTGTACGAGTTGTTACCTCCGCCAAGGAGGTTATGTTTTCGTCGAGTTTGTTTGTCTGTCATCAACGTAACTCGAAAAATTATGGATGGATCTTAACGAAATTTACAGAGATTATTAGGTATATTAGGAGGAATAGATGGTTAACTTTTGGTGAAGATCCGTTCATCCGTATGCTTGTTTGTCTCCCTCTTTTTTTCTTAATGCCATAACTACTACTACTACTATTATCATGTTAGCATTAAGTTAGAAAACATAAGGGTGCTGTGCCCTAGCCTTGTAGGACACAGCATCCATATGTGAAGTAAATGGGATTTATGTATTTAGCTAATGTGAGAACACCCTTGAGCATGAGTTCTGCGTTCTATCATCTTACTATATATATCTCTCTTTCTCACTTAGCGTAACTTTACTATAGCTAGGGAGAGTTAAACTAACTTATAAGTGATGCTAAAAACGCTTTATTTGAAGTGATACGTGAGTGATTTGTACGTTGTGCTTATAGCGAGCCTTGCCCTGCCGGGCAGCAGCCGTGCGGTCCCTCCTCATCTACCTGCAGCAGCTGTCGCCTGAGCTGCAGCGCACCACAGCTGCTCAGACTGTCAAAGGTATGCCAGCCTCATGGTACGCTAGCTAGTTAGTAATAGGCAATACTGTAATGCTGATAGATTTCAAAAGAGTCAGGCTATTTAATTCTGAGGCATGTCTCTTTCATGCTAGACTTGCTAGTAAGATACCCTACATATTTTTTATGCAAAATATCAGTCTGCTCATTCCTTTTAATTTTTCAGGCATATAGCGCGCACTTTTTTCGTAGAATGGTACAATTTTTTATATTGTAAAGTGGGTGCAGCGGACTTGAAATGGCTAACTGCTTCGGTTCGACGTCGACAGGAAGGTCAAAATCTACTGAATCGCCAAGTAGCGGCTGCGGTGGAGTATCTAATAAATGAACTTGAATGTCGCCCAGAGAATCTGAAGTTTCACACCCGGGTGTCTTTATTCATATCGATTACTCTCACATTATCAGCCATTCGTGTGTGATGCGCAGAGAGCAGAGGCTCTCGTCCCTTTGACTTACGTATCTCCACGTTTTCTAAAGATAAATAATTGTGGCATTCTCTTTCTCTTCTGAGTTTTTTGCACACAGTTATATTTATAAAACTTCAAGTTCACTACCGTATACAGGCTGCGTTACGTACCGTTTCTCACCTGCGAACAATGGAAGAGAGCTGCTAATGTTTTCGTTCTTTAGGTGTCAGTTTATATTTGTGTCTTTCTACTCAATGACTTCCAGAAGGATTTGAGCTATCATCACAATCCTCCTCCCCCTCGCGCTTGACGGTGTTACGCCACGAGGCGTTTAATTTACAGTTACTATTTTTTGGGGGTATAGGAAAATTCCCCTGGAGGAAAAAAAGCTCCGCTAGGAAAAACCCACCCGGAAAAAAGCCCCGGTAGGAAAAAAGCCTCCGCCTATTACCTAATGTACGTTTATTACCCCTACTTAGTTATTTTGAAGCAAGTTATATTAAAATAAGTTTAACTAGAACGCCTCGTGGCGTAAGACCATCACTCGCGGTAGGGGTAAATGCAACAAAGGTCATTTTTGATGGCTAAGTAATCCTAGATTTTCATATGGATGTTGTGTCCAACTAGGTTACCGCGCTACGCCCCTACTATATTACCTCCTTAAAAATAACATAGGAAAAAACTAGAACGTCTCTTGGCGTACAACTATCACCCGCAGTGGGAGCAAATTTCATCGCTGTCATTTTTTTATGGCCAGCTAATCCTCGTTTTCTGATATGGGTCACTTCGAGGAAAGCCCACCAGACTCTCTGCAAAAAATCATGAAGATAGCTCGACTCCTTCTACCTGTTTTTGGGTGGAGAGCAAATTTCATTGCCATCATTTTTTATAGCCAACTAATCCCATTTATAGTTTTTTTTTTTTTCATGGGTGACATTGAGGAGAGCCCACCAGACTCCCTGCAAAAACTTATGGACATAGCTCAACTCCTACCTGTTTTTGGGTGGAGAACAAATTTCATCGCCGTCATCTTTTTATGGCCAGCTATTCCCAGTTTTTTTGGCATGGATCACATCGGGGGCAACCCTCCAGACTCCGTGCAAAAAACTATGAACATTGCTCAACTCCTTCGACCACCTATTGGGTGGACAGACAAATGTACAAATATATATACATAAATATATATACAAATATATATAAGTCGTATTAGCCTGATAGAAGTACACCCCCTCCAAGAACCTTGCAGGTTGGGGCCAGGACTGGTTTTGTTATTGTCCTATATCAAATATAGATCTTTATACGGGTTTACTGTGTTCTAAGCTTCATATTTCACTACGGGAACCAGTCCTACCCTACCTAACCTACAAGGTTGGCGGGGTAAGAGCTCATTGTAAGGGGGCTGGTACTACGGTGGATGGTGGCAGCACAAAGAAATTTTTCCCGTTTTACTATCGAGAAGAGGGCGTGCGTTGGAACGTAGACTAATTTTCCTTCAAAATGAGACCAAATTTGAATAAATCAACGGAGTTTATAATGTTTATTTCACTTTTCGAAGATTGAGGCGTTTAGGTGGCCAGGATTTTGGTACCTCTATCGAACAAGAAGGCCACTTAACAGGCCATAAATGAATATTGTTAGCCATCTTATAGCCCGTTTCGAAATATATATGTATCTAATTGGCCTGATAGAGGTACACCCCCTTCAAGAATCTTGTAGGTTAGGGGGCAAAGACTGGTTCTGCTAATATCCTATGTATATATATATGGGTTTACTCTGTATTAAGCATAAGAACACTAGCAGAACCAGTCCTGGCCTCCTAACCTACAAGATTCTTGGAGGGGGTGTACCTCTATCAGGCCAATTAGATACATATACGTATAGCTATACAAATATATATAGCTACTTGAATCTTCAACGAAAACATTGTCACCTCTCTCACTTTGTTGGCGGGTGATAGTTACAGTATACTGTACAGTACTACAGTTCCCTATCCTAACCTAAGGAAGCCAAGCCTAACCTAGTCTAGTTTTTCTAATCAAACCTAGCCTCATCTCACCATATGTAACTAAACTCAACCTATTCTCAACTAACATTAAATATATAGCTTCTAACCTAGCTTAACCTAAATTAACTTCACCTAACCTAATTTCACCTAACCTAACTTCATTCACCTAACCTCTTCTAACCTCACCTAACTTGACCTCAACATTTTTTATAATTACGATTGAGATAAAACCATGCGTCGCCCACCTAACCTTGCCTAATGGCTTAAATCCTTGTGTAATTACCTGACTTTTCGTACCGCAGCAATTTTTGTGCCATAGGCCTAACCCGAGCTACCCGATTTCTGGACTTAGAAAAAGTCCAAAATTTAAAAATTGGGCCTAGCCTCCTCAAGCCTAACCTTACTTAACCTAACTAAGCGCGCCTAATCTGGTCTAACCTATCCAATACTTACCTAATCTAACCTGATCTAACCTATCCGAATCCCGCCTGTCTAACCTTATCTAACCCAACCTCACCTAACCTAATCTCACCTAACCTAAGCTCACCTAACCAAATCTAACTTAACTTAACCTCACATTACCTATTTCAGGTGATCTTGCAACCCACTTTCGCACATGCAAATATTAGGTCAAATTTAGCTTAGCACAATGTCTGTAAGTTTACTTAGATATGCTGCATTCAAAATAAATCAATAGACCTCTCAAGTGTAGCTCCCAGAGAAAGGTGGGCCTTTTTTGGGGTGGCTCTTTTACTACCCGGGCTTTTTTGGGTGGCTTTATTCCTCCTGGGCTTTATTTGGGGTGGCTTTTTTACTACAGGGGCTTTTTTACTACCCGGGTTTTTTTCGGGTGGCTTTATTCCTCCAGGACTTTTTTCCTACCGGGGCTTTTTTCCAGATACCTTTTTTCAATTACCTAATGCCTTTTACTTGCATCACGGCCGTTTAATTAAAGCCCCAACGAAGGAAATATTTGGAAGTGAACGATCCTCCTTGTAAGTTATAAAGCAGTGGTTCTTTACCTGGGTTCGATTGAACCCCAGGGGTTCGGCGAGTCAATTTCAGGGGTTCGACGGTTTGGTTCACCTCACTCGTATTATTCGTAACTTGACGCTCTGCTTGCTGGTTTTGTTCTCAGAACACAGTGATTTTATGTGCAAATGGTGCACGGCACAGTTTACGCACTACTAATACAGTATATGATTACATACATATGCCTTGAATCTACAGAAAAACAAAAGCACTTTTTATTTTTCCTACTACGAAGAGTTTGATGGATGGTTGTATATAACTTGAGGGGTTCGGTACGGTACCTATAAAACTGTTAAGAACCACTCTTATAAAGCATGCTAACATAGTTACACGATTCATATGGGAAGAAAACTTGAAATGCCTTGAAGCATAGTAGAAAAAATGGCGAAAAATCAAATTGTGTGCCAGTGGCTGTGGCATTCCTCACCGCCTGAGTGCCTTCAGCTCTGTGTACGTTGTCAGTCTTCACCACCTGACGTACTAACACTCTCACTTCACTCCAATAAATATGGCGCATGTTCTTGAAGCTGTGATGTAGCGAAATCTTAGCAGTGAAAAAATTTTATGCGTGGCAAGAAGACCCACGAGTAATGAAGAGTTTATTTTATTGTTACTTATTCATTTATTTTTCAAAGCACTAGAATTGATGCGTTATTGCTGCTCTGCTTTGAGGTTTTAAATTACGCATTCGATTGAAATATAAATTTATTTTCATTTTCTCAGTTAAAACTTTGATAAAATAGTTTATATGACATTTCAAGAAATTTAGTTAAAATGTTCAAAATAATAAAATGTGGAACATTGCTTAAAATCTCAACACTAGAAAAGCCGTTGACTGGCTGACAATGGGACCGAGGAGGAGAGCGACCGTCTGCCAACAAGGTCAAACTCAAACTAAAGACTAACTTGATCCCCAGCTAGCGGCCGTGACGTAACAGTCGCCGGTCGCTCGGCATAAGGTCGCACACTAAGTGCACCTGAAAGACTTGCAGAGCAAAATTGCAATACAGTATTTGGTTTCTTTTGCTCACCCTACCATTTCCAGTCTGTTGCAGCACTGCGTTCATGTTCAGGCACATCCCTAGCAGATTCTTTGCCGTCCCAGAAGCTCAGTTTGTTCGTAAAATAGCCTCTGAAGCCTCCGAAAATTCTGTTAGGGATTAACTCGGTTTCTTACGCATTACTGCGTCCTTGTTCCGAATCATCGCCAAAATTCCTTTGCAGCCTTGCTTAGATGCTCAAGATCATATACCATATTGAGTGTTTTGCATCACTACGTCCATGCTCAGGATCATGTACCATATTGCTTGTGTTGCATCACTTCGTCCATGCTCAAGATCATATACCATATTGAGTGTGTTGCATCACTACGTCCATGCTCAAGATCATATACCATATTGAGTGTGTTGCATCGCTACGTCCATGCTCAGGATCATGTACCATATTGCTTGTGTTGCATCACTTCGTCCATGCTCAAGATCATATACCATATGGCGTGTGTTGCATCACTACGTCCATGCTCAGGATCATGTACCATATTGCTTGTGTTGCATCACTTCGTCCATGCTCAAGATCATATACCATATTGCGTGTGTTGCATCACTACGTCCATGCTCAAGATCATATACCATATTGCGTGTGTTGCATCACTACGTCCATGCTCAAGATCATATACCATATTGCGTGTGTTGCAACACTACGTCCATGCTCAAGATCATATACCATATTGCGTGTGTTGCATCACTACGTCCATGCTCAGGATCATGACACCATTGCTGTTGCAGTGCTGTGCGAGAGTAGCAGCTGTCACCAGCGCATGCTGTACCTCACGCTGTGCGAGATCAGCATGGCCATCCTGCCCTCCCATCTCTTCATCCAATACTTCAGCTCCTCCATGCTCGCCCTCCACTGTAAGTTCACCGAGTCCTGTCTAGAATAATTTTCTGAAGTGTTAATCCTTTAAATTTATATTCTATGTAGTTACCTATTGCAGGGTCGCATGGAAAGGTCCGACTCCAACTCGTTCGTTGTGTAACAAAACCAATTTTCACTGACTCCAAGTCTGACCCCGACTCCTTGTTTATGCTACTTTCTGACTCTTGGTGCCCAAAAATGTCCGACTCTTTCCACCCCAGAATCATCTGACTATTTTTTTTTTTTTGCAAAATAGACCAATTTCACAGACTCCTATGATAAGCTATTTTCCGACTGCGACTCCAGGTCCCTAAAACTGTCCGATGCCGAATCTGCAACTCAGCTTATGATGTTGGCTGCGTCCCTTAGTACTGTAGTTATTCTACTCAATATCAAGTAAATACGCTACAAAGTGTATGCAAATAGCGTGTCACGCACCAGCTGCCACGCCGCGTACTGAACTGTTACATTAGTGCGCTGCCTGATGGCGGTGGTGGACTCTGGGGATGAAGAGTTGCGACTTTGGGGGATGTAGGGTGGCGACTTTGGGGGATGTAGGGTGGCGACTTTGGGGGATGTATGGTTGCGACTTTGGGGGATGTAGGGTTGGCGACTTTGGGGGATGTAGGGTAGCGACTTTG
>LQNS02278160.1:21868638-21890776 GCA_001587735.2 Parhyale hawaiensis
AAAGGCAGTTAGGTTGGAGATAAGGAGTTGAGGTTGAAGAGAGGGTAAGGGCAGAGCAAAGTTAGGTGAGACCAGAATCGGTTGGGAGCAAAGGGTGCCTTGTGTGGCCGGAACGTGCGTTGAAATTTTACATGGCCGTTAGGGAAACTTGAAAAGCTATTTGGCTACAAGAATGAACATATTAGTACATTTGCACTCGTAATAAGTACATTTGTGTTATGCTTCTACTAACAGGAAGTGCCATTTAAAAAAGAGTTGAACGTTTGCTACATCACTACGCACGTTTGGGAGATTGAGAATGGAGCATCTCATTTCATAATTTTGTTGAATGTGTGAGGCGTAATATTTTTGAATGATTTGAGAATTATCATGTATATGTGAGCGGAAACGCGTAAGCAATGATTAATTATACACGTCCTGGAATCTCGTCATTTGTAAGGTATAGTACATATGATAATAATACGAGCCTATTATTTCTCTCTCGTTTAACATGGAGTAACACTTCTAATGTACGAATGTGCCTGCATCCAAGATGGTATTTTGTGTTTACAAAGAACGAGCTATTGAAGTACAAATTAGTTTCTACGAATTACGGTTGACCTCATTAGACATTGCTTTTATTATACCAAGAACTTTTTTGAGCTTTCGACCTCCTTATTCAGTGTGGGCTTTGAAGCTTGGTTTATCGTCGAGAATTAGAATAAGACATCTTATTTGAGACATCTATTCTAATTTTTTAATATGTAGAAAACAGAAGGTCCCGTAAATCCGGGCGATAGTATGAAGTACATAACAGTAACTTAGTTTTATCCTCATGAGTAAATGATCTGTTTTAAGTTAGCAAATTTAGACAGCCCACATAAAGCACCTATGTTGAGTATCGTTTATGGCTGAGTAAAAATTGCATCTGCTAGTAAAAATTTTAACACTGTATCATCTGCAAACAGAACACTTCGTACGAAGGGTAGTTACATAAGGTAATAATGTTGAATAACAATGGTCCAAGCACCCTACCTTGGGGGACTCCAGTGTTGATGTGCAAAACTAAAAATTTGACGTTACAGAGCACATGCTGGTCTCTGTTGAATTGATAACTTTCAATTAATGCATTATCTGGACCACGAATACCGAAATGGTCTCGTTTTTTTACAATAGCAATTTATCAACCTTTTCTTTGTGAATTACATATACTCTATGCAAAATTAGTTTTCCATAAATTACTCTTTAACATAAAATGAGACCTATTCCAAACCCTAGCGGCGCACGAGCCTGTGGTTAAACACAGGAATATTCGGCGCGATATAGGCAGTGTGCCACTGAAGCGCTACTAAAACTACTACTACTCAACTGTATGAAATGCCTTCCTTAAGGAAAGGAATCTACGTTCCATACGATATATCATGAAAACACTTTGACCTCTACAAGATAAAATGTCGCTCTTATTGCATAGTTAAACTGTTGGCTAGAAATTACGCTATGAGTCACTGAGAACTCCGTTAATCTGGAGTGAAGTATTTTTTCAGAAATTTTATTGAATGTTGACTTCATTAAGATAGGTGTGTAATTTGCTACATCGTTAGAGTTTCTCTTATTAAATATTGGAATAACAAGAGCATGTTTCAGAACATTGGAGTAAATAAATACCTGCCTCAAAACACAGGTTGAAAATATAACAAAGAGGAATAAATATACAGGGTGTCTCGGAATTCTTTGAACAGATTTTAACTTGGTCGGGACTACCTGCCTGCTAGATTCATAAATGTTTTGTTTGTAGTACTATGCGTTGCATTTACGTATGAGTCGACTCAGTACATTCCTCAGCACAGAATATCACCTCAGTTTTTAGATCTCGCTTAAATAATTTACACCATCGATGCTTTTTTTCTAGTGACGTACTTCTGATCACGAGAAAGCCGTGGAGGCTTTCTGTTCTCACTTGAGATTTGATCATTGTAACCTACCAGATTTTTGTCTACTTTGCTGGTGCTAAGCTCAGTGCTTTATTGGCCAGCAGGTGGGGAGGAGGTCGCCCGGCCGCCCGTAACGCTTGGCGCGTCCTTTGCATCCACCTCTGTGGAGAGTGCAGTCGTCGACCCGAAGTGCTCAGAACTTCACGAAGCCCCTACGTACACCACCGCGCCCATACCCAGTGGTGGCGGCACAGTTGCTGCAGTTACTGATCCAGTAACAACAGAATGCGGCCATGTCGTCACCTCCTCCAGCAGCAGCTACAAGACTGGCAAGGGCCACACACCTGAGGGCGACCGCACCAAGAAGAGCCCCAGCGCCATACCTCGGGCAGCCAGCGCCTCGCTACCGGAGGAGTGCCACAGCATGAAGTGCAGCACGCCCGTCAACCGGCGCCTCAGTGCCGTGCTGCCTCCGCCCACTCGCCCTCCTGACCCCGGCACCGTAATGCGGTCAGTGGCGCTTCGCTTGTTTTTCCTTTTCTGTATCTGAATTTTAAATGTCAGTATTCTTTCCTACCTCCGCCCACTGGCGGAGGTACCCTAGCACCTTTAAACTTTTTGATCCCTTTATACACTAGCGGGCAAAATAAGAGAACTATTTTCATTAGTTGAAAATAAAGTTGAATCGTGAAGAGTAGGTTAATGAATCTCTTGATGGGGCCTTAAGGAATGTATTTAACATATTTCTACAAAATATCAGGACAAACATAACTATATTTAATACATTAGAGCAATCTAACAAACAATAACAAAAGTTGAACAGAGCAAAATAAGTGAACGATCGTCTCTAAAACATTCTCACATTTACCCCGGTCATCTGGCAACATTCAATTTCGTGTACATGACTTCTAGAACTGCCACTCTTACGATTACACCATTCTAGAAACATGGCACCTCACGTGAAAGTTACTCCCGAGCTGCGGGAAGAAATTGTGAAGCTCATGTCCTCAGGAATGACTCTTTCGGCCATATCAAGAGAGGTAAACCAATCCAAGAGCGTTGTTTCTCGTGCTTTCAAGCTTTATGATGAAAAGAAACAGCTGGAATCACCGGTATCTGCAGGCCACCCTCGAAAAACCACCGTACGAGTTGATAGGCTTATGAAACGCTATGCCCAGAAGGATCCTTTCGAAACTGCAGCGGGAATTTCCAGAAAGCTGATGTCAATGACAACGTAGAAGTGTCTCGCTATACAGTTTCTCGTCGCCTCAATGCATGTGGGTTAAAGACACGCAGTCCTGCCATTAAACCACTTATCAGTAAGAAGAATAAGAAAGCAGGACTTGAATATGCGGAAAGGCACATCGTTTGGAGAGATGACGATTGGGAAAGAGTGCATTTCAGCGACGAAAGTAAATTTAATTTGGTTGGATCTGATGCCAGACGGTATGTTAGACGTGCAACAGGTGACAGGCTGAACCCGAAATGTGTCAAAACATCTGTAAAGCATGTAGGAGGTAGCGTAATGGTGTGGGGCATGTTTTCATCTGAAGGAGTTGGACCGTTGGTGGCCATTAAAGAAACTGCCAATGCTAATGTGTATCTCAATCTTGTACAGCAATATGTTATCTCATCTCTACGATTATCACCAAACCAGCCAGCAATTTTTATGCAGGACAATGCCCTGTGCCATACTGTAAAGAAAGTGAAGGAATATTTTGCGGAAGAGCATTTCGAAGTCATGAAGTGGCCTGCCCAAACCTGGACCTTAATCCTATTGAAAATTTATGGAAAATTATAGGTGACAAGGTAAGAGAACGACAACCATCCAACAGTACGGTAATGGATCTGTGGACCAAAATTGAAGAGGAATGAAATAAAAATAACTCCAGAGTTTTGTAAGAAACTTGTGATGTCGTGTAATCGTCGCTGTGCTAAAGTTATTGAAAATAAAGGTTTTAGTACTCAATACTAATTGTTCTAAACCTAAAATTGACCATTGTTCCATGTTATTTGTTTGTAAAATTGTAATTAGAGACGATCGTTCTCTTATTTTGCACTGTTCAATTTTTGTTATTGTATGTTAGATTGCACTAATGTATTAAATATAGTTATGTTTGTCCTGATATTTTGTAGAAATATGTTAAATACATTCCTTAGGGCCCCATCAAAAGATTCATTAACCTACTCTACATGGTGAACATTTACTTTCAAAAAATGAAAATCGTTCTCTTATTTTGCCCGCTAGTGTACCTACTTCTAAGTTTTCGATGTTGAGGCACTCTGTTCAGTTTTGTATCGCACTTTGACTATCCAACCCATTTCGCCCTCAGTTTATAGCAGCTACATAATTGAAGATATATTTATAACACCGAGTTAAGTTATAAATCTCTACCATTTCTGATTACTTTATTCATATCATAGAACCGCGATTGCTTAAATATGAACCTTCAGTGGTTTTTGTTGCAAGTTCATAAGATACCGTTCGCCAAAACTTCTTAATTCATTAATTCATGTTTAGGTATACTAACAGCATTTTGTAACTAGGCTTTACCTATGTTATATTAGTGAAAAATATTTTCTAGTGTCTTGAGCTAGCATTTTTGTTGGCTGAGGTATGTTTCGGATTTTTCTTTTCCAGTGTGTCGCAGGTGAGTCGAAGCTCTGTTGAATTTTTCTATTATCAAATAACGTTTTAATGGCAGCCATTTCTTTTTGTCAACTTCTATTTACTATTGCTCTCAGGAAAGTTTATTTGATATTTTAAATCGTAAAGCATACTGTCCTTAACTAATATCAGCTAGTTTGGATAACTATGTTTCATGATATTTTTTCATCTTTTACTTCTAGCTCCTTTTTTTTTTTGACAATACAGCAACGCTCCCACCAGTAATAAAATTACAGCTAGACCTACTCCAATTTCAACAGGTTGTGATATTATTCACAATATGCTTTTATAATTCTTTGCAATGCAGTAACCCTAACATCAATAACTGATTTGCAGCTAGGCCTAAATACTCTCCCAACTTCATGCTGAAACATTTTTATTGTGTATTTCTCTGCGATTTACATGAAACTCACTCAAGCTTCTGTTCCATTTAAGTAGCGAGCTATCTCTGTGTTACCGTTTCACCGTATTGTTCTATGTGGGGCACATTTGGTTGCGTATATAAGTGGTAATGTCAAATCGATATATATATATAGAGTTGAACCGTTTATATTACCCGGCATTACAGTCCCTATGAACACCTTACGACATTGCAGGGGTTTTGGATGTAGGGAGTTGCCTGGTGTCTGCCGTTGCTACTACCGTCTCAAACACAGTCGATTTGCTATTACCGTCTGAATGACGATGCAATGCGGCGAAGCTACAACCCCGTTTGAGGGTCAGGATCAACTAATGCTGCCGCAGTAAATTAGCTCGATTGCAGAATGCCTACAAAAAGCCGCCTCATGAACTCGTACTGCTTGTACCGCATAACCGAAGTCCAGCAGCGGCCGGTGCTGCGGCTCCGTGTAGCACTACATAAAATAGAGTACCACTTGTATGAGATTTTATTCATGTTTCTAACTACGTGTGTGTCTTACATGCTGCCCCATCTTGGATATCGCCACGCAACCACGTTTCCTATCATTTTTTCTTTTCCATTTCACCATTATATCTTCTTAATAATTTAATATATCCTCGCGTACTTATGTCTTGTTGATTTCTTATGGTATATTTTTTCTTGTATTGTTGCTGCATACTGTCTTAAGTTGACTTTATTTTGAGTTTCTCTTCTTATTTACGTTGCAGTACTTGAACTGCCTTATTTCTGTTTCCCTTGGTTTCTCTTTTTCTGTCTGTAAAATTTACATTAATCACTATTTGCTGTATTTCCTTTTTTCGGTTTTGTTTTTTCCACTTTTCTGACACATCCTTTTTGAAACTTCTTGTCATTACCGTACTTAATTTCTGCGTATCAATTTTGTATGCATTACAATATAATTTATGGGCCTCACATTTTCTCTTTTACACTCTAACACTGTTGTTTTTTTACTCACACCCAACTGCACTTTTAAGTCATTTCTACCCTCCACCTCACTCGTATACGCTTGCTCACTATAGTGAGAGCCAAAGCGCTACTGATACCTCAAGCTACAACGCAGATGTTAGCAGCAAAGCACCACAGAACACATCATTTTATTCACAAGACTTCCAGCAGCATCAACAACAACAACAACATCAACAGCAGCAGCAGCAGTGGTACTCTACCACAACTGCTACCGGCAACCCAGACATGCGTTCATCCCAGTCCCAGCTGTACACAATCGACAGCAGCCACGGCACGTACGACAAACCCTCAGGTTCGACCTACCGGGACCTGAGCTACAACAATACGGTAGTGACGGACTCGTCTGCTTGGTGGTCACGAGTTACGGGCTCCAGTTCTGCTCATGACCAGCCGGTGGTCAGCAAACCTGCCTCGCAGTTTGAGCACGAACAGCATTCGGTGCAGTCCAAGGCGCCGCCGTGTTCCCGTAGCTCATCCATTGATGCTGACAGTGTCATTCTTCTTGCTCAACAAAAGCTTCAACAGACTCCCATTTTCCGCTTGCCCAAGGAATTTGTTAAGCTCAGTTCGCAGCTAGTCGGTGCCAACTGCTTGGAAGGCTGCACCTCTAGTTCGACGGAAATGAACTCGTCATCGCGGTCAACAGACCGCGCCAGCGACAACGCATATATCGATTCTCTGCCTGTATCTTCCGCTCAGAATATCCTTGCTAATCTTCGCAAATCTGACTCGTGCAATTTCACTGAAGAAGCTTGGCAGAAACTCAGCAAACTTAAGCTCAGCGATAAGATTGCCTCTTATCGAGAAAAGGCCAACAGCATCTCTTCGCGGGAACTCTTTTGGCTAAGGTCATCGAGGTCCCGCTGNGAATATCCTTGCTAATCTTCGAAAATCTGACTCGTGCAATTTCACTGAAGAAGCTTGGCAGAAACTCAGCAAACTTAAGCTCAGCGATAAGATTGCCTCTTATCGAGAAAAGGCCAACAGCATCTCTTCGCGGGAACTCTTTTGGCTGAGGTCATCGAGGTCCCGCTGGCGACGCAAGGTCGCCTCAGCCGACACCAGTCCTGAGGACACTAAACGCTTCCCTCGGTTCACTCGAGGTCTCTCGGAGGACTCTGCTCAAAGATGCCGATTGGAGGAGGACAAAGTTCCTCTCACCCGCAACAAGTCTCACGATAGTGAGCACACCACTGATGTCTCCCACTACGGCCAACGCATCCACCACCTCCAGAACAACGAACCATGCGGGTTCTCAGATCCATCAAGCCCACTGGGAATGTATACATGGCCCCCTCAGCACTACAGGCAGCACCGTTCCCTCAACGAAGATGAAGATGCTTCCATTGCTAAGACAGAAAACACAGCCGTGAATGTGGGAGGAGGTGAGGAAATGAGCATCTTACCCACCGTGGACAATACCTTCAAGTTAGAAAGGCCTCCGATTGAGCAAAAAACTGATAAATACCCAGACTCGATGGATGAACTAAACAGCTACGGCTCGCACGGTCACAGCTCCACCAGCATTTTCAGAGGCTCTGAACTCCCGAGCAATTCTGGAGCCAAAGATTTAATGCTTAGTTCAGGTTTCAGCTCGCATCCCGCAACTGCCAAGACTTCCATGAATCTGCCGCTTCATCAGCGAGGGACCTTTGCTAGACATCCTTCTTCAGATCGTACCGCCGAGAACTCCGATCAAATGACATCAAATTCGGTTCTCTCAGGTACTCAGTACTCGAAAGGAAGGCCCGAGTATCCCTTACCGGATTATGCTTCTAAGTCATCCTTGCCTTTGCCACAACGTGGATCTCTCGACAGCTACCCGAGGCATTACCCAATTTCCTCCGCTCGATCTTATGAACGCGGACTGTCAACAGCACAATGGACCGGAAGCGCAAGAAGCGTGTCTGCTCGTGATCAGCTGCTTGGATCACAATTTAATAAGAAGCCTGGCTATTTTCGACAGGACGCTGTATCAGATGATGCCAATCAGTGGGACAACAAAAGCTTCTCGCGTAGCGTCAGTGCTACTTCCGATCGGTCACCCTCGAATCGCCCGTACTCTCGCTCTACCTCGGTTTCCAGCAGCGTTGATTCTTACGAAGGCGCTAGAAGGGTAGAAGATCTCTATGTTGCTCACGGTATCCCACCTACCATCGCTGGCAGAAGCAGCCTTACCGCTCACGAGCGCAGCCTTCCTTTCCCAAATACTACTAACTACATGCCCTCTTCATATTCTTTCGAGCGACCAAGCTCAGGCATCGCCAGTTTCCAGCGCGCTTCTTCTGCTGATGAGTCTCTCTACTCTACTCCTTACTGTCCCTCAGATGATGAGAGCGACCCTATTTACGAGACTATATCTATTGGTGACATAGGTCTTAAATATCCTTACAGTATGCACTCTGCTAGCCAACAGAATTTGAAGAGCACTGCCGGGTTTTATGACTCGGGTGAGTTTGCTACTAGGTCTTCATCTACCGCCTATCCTATTGGGCCTTTGGGTNTATATCTATTGGTGACATTGGTCTTAAATATCCTTACAGTATGCACTCTGCTAGCCAACAGAATTTGAAGAGCACTGCCGGGTTTTATGACTCGGGTGAGTTTGCTACTAGGTCTTCATCTACCGCTTATCCTATTGGGCCTTTGGGTGCGTCTTGGATACAGCAGGGCATGTTGCCGTATCCTCCTACTTCCTGGTCTCGGTTGACACGCATGTCTCGTGTCCCTGTCCGGTCGTCGTCATGGTCTGTAAAATATTCTCCTTCCTCCCTCAGCCTCTCGTCCCTGGACCCCGCTGCAGATGAGTTCCTCGTGGACACTGGCGTGCGGATGGACGAGTCAAGCATGCGCTCCCGCCTGCCCACCCCAATGTCTCTTTCCTCCCCTCCCTCTAGAGCTCCGTACTCGCGACCTCACTCGGCATCCTTTAGCTCTGCTTTTGCCAGCTTGAAGGACCAGAAATCGTCGAGGTTGCGTCAACCGACGCCTGCCTCTCGTATCGGCGAGGTAACTACGGAGCCCTTTACTCGCGACACCAGTGAAGGTGGTTCGCGACTAAGGTCCTCTGGTCGGGCGTTGAGACCTGTGTCAGCTGCTGGCAGCTCTGCTGCTTCTTCTAACAATCGTAAAAAATCGCTTAGCCATGAAAATCTTCGTCTCACTAATCGCGCGAACTCTCTACTCGAAATGAGCGGCATGCCTCGTTCTGAAAGCCATCATTCTTCGTCGGACGTCGATGTAGCCCAGTCATCTAAGTCCAACAGCCGCATCAAACCTCCCGCCAATTATTCTTCTTCGTCAAATGAAAACACCCAACGTCCTAAGTTCTCTACCTCTTATTCTCCTGCCTCTGATAGCAACCGTCGTTGTAGCAGCTACTCTTCCGCTAATGAAAGTTCCCATCGTTCACCAAACTCGGGCATGTATTTTTCCGAAGTCGAGAGCAGTGGCCAAAGTCTGCAGCCTTCCCCGAGACCATCAGGCAGCTGTTCCTCATCTCCAGGCGCGTCGCGGTGCGTGTCTCCCCCACAGTCGACCTCGCCCTTTGCTCGGTCCCCCGTTTCTGGTAACGACGCCTCCTCCACTGGAGAAGAGAAGGAAGGGAAGACCACTCCTACAAGTCCCCAAGGCGGGGCCAGCGGCAGAACGACACCCCGTCGTACCAACACCATCACTACGAGCAAACTGCCTTTGCCCAAACACAAGCATCGGTAAATGCTTTATTGTAGAGTCTCTGTTAACTTTTCCTCATATTCTCTTAATGTTTAGGATGCGTAGGCCATTTTAGAATTAAGTGAACAGCGATATATGCAACAACATTAACTCGTTTTTTCTGATACTAGAAGAATCTTAACCATTAGTATGAACATTTGTATGCCTGCCATTATATAGTATGTATTTGCTTGTTCAGAGTTTACTTGAGGTTGTGTTTGCAACAATATTTAATGATGCTAGATGTGTCGCAGCCTTTCGTTGCCAAGATTATGCTGTCGCACTTCGTAAGTCTAAAATATTAAGTTAAGGAAATTACCATACGAATCTCTTACATTAGATATTAATCGGCGTTACCGTTTGCCATTCTTTACTGTTCGTGATGCAGGGTGATTAGACATTTTGTGCTTTTGTTGTTGTTGTTGTTGGTCGTAGCTACATTTGTATCGTAATTGTGCTGAATAATATCTATCAGGGACTCACTTTCACTTCTTTATTACAGTTCTAATTATGAATTGAGAGTAGCATGAACAGGATTTATTAACAATGCAGCAGCAGCCCTTACGTCATGGTATGCCGGGAGAGCCGCGATATGAGTTGATGTCAGGTAAAAAGGGGAGTTGCATCAACATACTTTATACTGCTTGTGAACTTGGATACTTGCTCATTTTTATTTGACGAGCACAAACTTGTTTACTTATTGATAGGTAGAGAAATGTTAGTTGGCTAGCGTTATAGACAGTTCTCCTTTCACGCGCTAAACAATCGAGATTATTCGCCTAGGTGCGTAAACAGCTATTAGCCCAGTCTAACTACTCGCCATTCGTCAGCGTGGCTTGGCAGCAAACAAATTGTTAGTGCTGCCTGCTAATTGCTAGCAACTAGTTGTTAGCGCTCTCTGGCAAGTCACCAGGTATTAGCTCTGTCTGGCTACTGATCAGTTGTTAGCACTCTCTGGCAACTCACCAGGTATTAGCTCTGTCTGGCTACTGATCAGTTGTTAGCGCTCTCTGGCAACTCACCAGGTATTAGCTCTGTCTGGCTACTGATCAGTTGTTAGCGCTCTCTGGCAACTCACCAGGTATTAGGCTATTAGCTCTGTCTGGCTACTGATCAGTTGTTAGCGCTGTCTAGCTACTAATCAGTTGTTAGCGCTCTCTGGCAGCTCACCAGGTATTAGCTCTGTCTGGCTACTGATCAGTTGTTACCGCTGTCTGGCTACTGATCAAGTTGTTAGCGCTGTCTGGCAACTGATCAGTTGTTAGCGCTGTCTGGCCACTGATCAGTTGTTAGCGCTGTCTGGCAACTGATCAGTTGTTAGCGCTGTCTGGCAACTGATCAGTTGTTAGCGCTGTCTGGCAACTGATCAGTTGTTAGCACTGTCTAACAACTGATCAGTTGTTAGCGCTGTCTGGCAACTGATCAGTTGTTAGCGCTGTCTGGCAACTGATCCGTTGTTAGCGCTGTCTTGCAACTGATCAGTTGTTAGCGCTGTCTGGCAACTGATCAGTTGTTAGCGCTGTCTAGCTACTAATCAGTTGTTAGCGCTCTCTGGCAACTCACCAGGTATTAGCTCTGTCTGGCTACTGATCAGTTGTTACCTCTGTCTGGCTACTGATCATGTTGTTAGCGCTGTCTGGCAACTGATCAGTTGTTAGCGCTGTCTGGCAACTGATCAGTTGTTAGCGCTGTCTGGCAACTGATCAGTTGTTAGCGCTGTCTGGCAACTGATCAGTTGTTTGCGCCGTCTGGCAAATATTCAGTTGTTTGCGCTGTCTGGCAACTGATCAGTTGTAGCGCCGTCTGGCAAATATTCAGTTGTTTGCGCTGTCTGGCAACTGATCAGTTGTTAGCGATGTCTGGCAACTGATCAGTTGTTAGCGCTGTCTGGCAACTGATCAGTTGTTAGCGCTGTCTGGCAACTAATGAGTTGTTAGCGCTGTCTGGTAACTAACATGTTAACACCGTCTGTCAGCTGACCAGTTGTAGCGCCGTCTAGCAAATATTCAGTAGTTAGCGCTGTCTAGCAACTAATGGGTTGTTAAGCTGTCAGAGCTGTCAGGCAACAAATCGGTTGTCAGTTATAAAAAAAAACGCTCTTTGCTCTCTATGATTCACGAACTTTCGTCGTTTTGCAGCATTGTTAGTTATTATGAAACTAATTTATTTGTTGTTGTAACCAAATATTATGGTACGTATGCAACTACCTGATCGTTTGTACATATAACTATATACAAATATATATATATATAAATAAATATAGATACATAATATTACAGTACGTGTACTAATATGTGGCTCCTATATGGTCCAATGTTTTAGTTAAATGAATCGTAGTAGTAATTCGATGGCAAAGGCAGTGTTAGCCATTTCTATTTCAGCGGCAAAGTTAATTGTTCCAAAATGTTTCTCCACAAAATATGTTTCTTGAAACAAATTGAGAGTTTTGTGTATGTAATAATTATTTAATTCGAAGATCCAGCTTTCTTCATCAGTTTCTTTAGCTTCAGTTAGGCCTCCGGGGAACTTTTCGTTCCATGCGAATAGTGCTGCCTTGTGCTTTAGAATTTCTATTGGCTGTGTTCTTTTCTTCCTCCTCTTGCCCAAACTGCTGTGGTCGTAACTGCGTATATTTCACGTCTTTTGTAACATGAGTACTGCCAGTTTCTTCTTGCTTTCTCTCTTTGGCTCAGAGTATTTTGTGGGTAGGACTACTTAGCTAAACTGCGGAACCTGAGGACCCAAATCAACACAGTGGGTATTGCGATACATATTTCATATCACCAGTGAGCAAGAATATTTGGGAATGGAGTAAGCTCGAACGAATGAGATTTTCCGTGGTGCAGCAAAGGCTTGAATAAAGGAATTAATCAGTAAACGTATAGTCAACTGACCGCAACCTCTACTGGCTAACTCGCACGCACTGGTTTGTGCTGCAAATATAGACCACTGGCTGCCGAGGAGTATGGGACTGCAGTCAAGCACGGGTCATCAAGAACTAGGGTGCCATCGACAGAAGGTTCTTATACAACGACCCTCCACCCTCCCCATTTCTGGGAAAGGTAAGCAGCTCCAGGTACATTCACACTTAACCACACCCTCCAAATGAAAACTTCATATGCACTGGTCCATGCTGCATATAAATGCATGCGATGTTCAAGTGGGATGAACGGCTGCTGTAAACCAAAGATTATTGGAGCTTTGGCGTCAGAGACGGAAGGCTCGTGAAAACTGCGACCCTCTGCCTGTCCACAGTGCTAGCTAGATCTGTGTCAGAAATGCTGACGCTGCAATATTTAGCATTGCAAGAAATTCACCTCCATAGCAGGGAAGGGAAGCAAACACTTGACCTCTAGCGCGCCAGCACTATGCTGCCACTCGAATGCAGGCCAGGAACTTACGCTGTTTCGTATTTTCCTTACACAATCACCCCCCCCCTCCCCCTCTTCCCGGGGACATAGGATGGGTTATAGTGCTAGATTAGTTAGGCCCGCTCACCCTATGGTAGCTATAGGGAGCAGCACCCTCGGAGGACTCGATAGGTTACCTTAGCTAGGTCTTTGGGATGTCTCCTACATATTCCCTTTGCTTCCTTCCACTTTCTTACCCCTACTGATGTTACATTCCTCTGTTCCTCCTCTTTCCCAACAACCTCGTGCTTGGGATCCGAATTTCTATCGACACACTGTATGCCCTTTCCTCCTTTGTTGGTGAAGTCACCTCTGTTGTGAAAATGGAGGTTTAAACTACTCATTGTAATAATTATTATTATTCTTGAAGCCCACGCCACCCACTACCATCAGCAGTTTTTGTTTACATTCTACAGTATATTGGGGAAGCACCTCCCGGTGACCTCTACGGGTTGCCTTAGCAAGTCCTTTGGGACGCCCTTCCTCCGTGTCCGCTTTGTTTCCTCCTCATGCTCCTACTGAGGCCTGTTATAATCAGCGCGTGGGGTAATCCGTAGTAACCCAGTGGTACCTCGAGTGTAACTCTCCTCTAAAAAGTGTGTCTTATTGAGCCATCTTCCATTAATAAGACACGCCATTGTTGCTCGGTGTTACCCTAACTCGCTACCCTGCAAAAACGGTGGGTTGCGAGCGGTGTAACACCGTGCAGTTGCCAGATCGCGCCACACATGAATTGAATAATATAGCTTATAATTACGCTTTATGGCTTTTGAAGTCGTATTTTTTCATAAATATGCGGCACAAGTAGGTATTATTATTTTGTTTCTAGTTTATATTCATTTGAAACAAAGCCGAATACTTTTTTATTTAACTGAATGTTAAGATATTTCGATTGCGCATGCTGGTGCCAATCGCTTTGTGTACGTCTTGAGACCTCACACCGTTGGTCTATTAATTTTATGAAGAGAAAACTTTGATTGGCGTAATTCAGTAATTTTTCATGGAAGAATTATCTGCATTGACCTTTAAGGAAACTTAGAAAGGGAGTGTGTCATCATCAATAGCAATAACGATGAATAAACAGCTGTATTTACATGTTTGGGACTGCGCTATGAGCGATCTTGTCTCATTCACCTCTATTTAGAGTAACACTCAGCGGGTAACACTGGAAAATTCTGATTACAATAGGCCTCATATATATGTTTCTTTCTGCTCTTCTTCTTCTTTCCAGTGCGCGTTGAATCCTGTTTGGTCACAACCTCATGTACAGCGACATATATTCCACGTTTCTCAAATTTTCTCCCTGTTTTGGGATTGCAGGTTGTCCTGCGGGTAAAGAGGCTTAAACCTGAATTATTACATTGATTATAATTTATCTATAGTATTCCGTCATAATTATTCTTTTTAGTGTCACTGTTATTATTATCATTATCTCCGCCATGGTGATGATGTTTCTGTCGAGTTCGTCTCTTTATGTCTGTCACCAAGATATCTCAAAAAGTTATTGACGCATCTTCAAGAGAAGATTAACGTTTGGTGCAGATGCGCTCAGCTGTTTGTTTGTCTGCCTCCTTTTTCTTGGTAACATAACCTGGAAAGTTATGGACGGATTTCCTTTAAATTTGCAGGAATTACTTGTTAAAAGACAGATGGCCATATTTTGGTGATCTGTTTGTTTATTTCTGTGTTTGACAATGTTTGTTTGAACGTAACTCAAAAAGTTTTGGGCGGATCTTCAAGAAAAATACAGGAGCTGTTAGAAATGTTAAGAGGCACAAATGGCCAACTTTTGGTGATGATCAAATAGATATCCTGGTTTCAGAACTAAATTGAATTTTTGTTTTATATTACATTGCGCTCTCGCAGTGCTCCTCTAATTACAAATATTTTATAATTGGTATTTAAAAACTGCGAAGGGGACTGTCATTGATGCATTTTATTTGTTGCCCTGAATACGCTGTTGGTTGCTTTAATTCTTTCATTACTGGATCCTCTTGCTTGTCCCTTTGTTATATAGAAAAGCTTTATTTTGTTCTTAATAGCGCAACTGTATTTTAACTACCAAAGTAAACGTAATCTGGCGCATCTTTTAGGTTGCTATTGAAAATGCTAAAGGTAAGTCAACTTTGACTGGACCCTCCACTGGGATACCCATACGCACTGGTTTGTGCTGCAGATATAGGCCTACTGGCCCCAGAGGAGTAAATACAGCCGCAGCCGACTACGGGTCGGTAAGAACTGTGGTG
The DNA here is from genome assembly GCA_001587735.2 of Parhyale hawaiensis. Taxonomy (NCBI): domain Eukaryota; kingdom Metazoa; phylum Arthropoda; class Malacostraca; order Amphipoda; family Hyalidae; genus Parhyale; species Parhyale hawaiensis. Next base: position 21,883,974 of record LQNS02278160.1, read on the forward strand.
CCAAAATGGAAGGTTCAACGAGCCTACTCCCCACCCTCCCATTCCTGGTCAGGCAGGTGCACCCACACAGCTCTGCATACCAAGCAATTGCCGACTCAGCACTCCGGATGCCACAAAGATCCCTCGACTGGCTTGTTGCTCGAAGTCGGCACCTCTAGCACAGAAGTGAGGCATGCATGGCATGATGCTGCTGTTGTGGGTATACTACTACTGCTACTGAAATTCTCCCCAAAAAAGCAATGTGCTCAGGCGTAAGATATTGAAAGAGTTATTTTTTATTTTTGGATGCCACTGTAAAAATTGAACTTCAAGAGAGGTATTACATTTTACTTTTGTGTGTGCCTGTATGTAAGTTGAACATGAACATAAAGTGAGTTCTTAATTTTCTAATTTTTCGATATACCTGTATAAGTTGAGCATCAAGAGAAAAATTGTTAACTTTTATCAAGATGCGCTTATACTAGTTGAGTGTACAGTCATGAGCATGTTTATTGGCACTGCAGTAAAACATACGTATTGTTCTTAAAGTCATGTGCAGGAGGTTGAAATGAGTGTCAATTACATACAGTCATATGTATTTCCACCTGTTCTTTTCAATGCAACAATCAGAATTTTGGAAATCTCTGATAGGAGAGTAGTGAGCAGAAGTGTGAATATTGCAGGTTCAAAATTATTTACACGCTGTATACATTATTTTTGTCTAGTCAAGGTGTGTATACTGTGTAATTTTGCTTTGAAGTCTTCCTACATACATATATGTATTGGTAGAACTTTGTATTCAAATGATGCTTCCATACTAATTTTGGCATTATTCCATTTCAGATTATTGTTGCTGTATATTTTCATAGAAATAAAGAGACTATTGTGATGGTGAAGGTTAAAGAAAGCAGTGAAGACTTCAGGAAACGTTGTAGCTTGTCTTGTTTAGGGGGAAGGCTATGATACGATTTCCAGAAGGTTATAGTTATACATGCCAAAGTCGAGTGTTCGAGCTATTACAAAGAAGCCTGCCCAGCAAGGTCATGTCAACAACAAGATAGGACGTGGAAGAAAGAAAAGGGGTTTTGTCCGAGAGAGCAGAGCGAAGATTGTTTGATAGTCCAAACAAAATTCAAAGGCCACTGCAATGGATATTGTAGATACTCTATATTGAAAGCTTTTCGTCCGAGAAAGACCCCATTACTCATGCCTGTACATCTTGAAGAAGCAAGGATGGAGTTTTCAGAACGTCACATTGATAAAAGTATTGCCGTCTGGAAGCAAGTTTTATGGTCGGACAAAACAAAAATGGAGCTCTTTGAGCGTAATAATGTTTGGCATGTTTACAGAAAATCTGGCGAAGCCTTTTTGCCTAAGAACACCGTCCCAACAGTGAAGCGCGTTGGTGAAGGTTTGATGTTTTGCTGCTACTGGACCAGGACGCCTTATGAAGGTGAACGGTATTGTGAAAAAAGATTATATATGTAGAAATTTTGAATAATACATAGCTTGAAAGAATCAGCGAAGGAACTGTCGCTCGGTCGACGTTGGTGCTTTATACAGGACAACGACCTGATGCATTCATCGTATTTTCACTAGGGAGTGACTGGAGAACAATGTTAAATTGGTTTGGAGTAGCCTTCCCCGAGCGCAGACCTAAATCCAATAGAGAATCTGTGGAGAATATTGAAGTTGACAGTAATGAAGAAAAAAAAACAAAGAACCTCACTCAATTAAAGGAAATTTCTATGGAAGAGTGGGGTAACATTTCTACTGGAGAGTGCTTCAGGCTGGTGAAAAATTATAACAAAAGACTGCAGCAAGTACTTCAGGCTAAAGGTCATACAATCGATCATTCGAAATAGGGTGCCAATAATTTTGAACTTCTACAGAGAATTTTTAAAACTGGATTGATAACTCCTTGGTAAATTGGAAAGAAGAGGTGGAGACACATATGATCGTATGTAATTGACTTTCATTCCAACCTCCTGCACATCATTTTAAGAACAGTATGTGTGTTTTATTACACTGTGCCAATAAATATGCTCATGACTGTATCAACCAATGTTTTCTTTTTTAAAACTGTGCATACCGGTACTTTGTTTTGGTGGATGTTGTGCATATATCTTAATAGTACGTGAAGAAATTAATGAAAGAGGCTATTTAGACTAATCTATATTAGATACTTTTAACGTACAAGTTAGACGTGTATCATATGCTTAATTGTCTCTTCTAATTAAATGCAATGGAATAAAAACCTTGAACTAACTGACGATTAACGTGCGGGAAGACATCTTCCCGACTTGAAGAGCGGAGCAGAAATGTAACAAGTAAATATACTACTGCCTCCTTACGTGGGTAATGGTTTAGGTTTATCCATTTTGTGTTATGAGGAGTGGCGCTCCCGGGGAATACGTGCTTGGTGCATTAGCCTTCGTAAGGCCGGGGTGTTTCCAGTCGTTTCCAGTTCGGAAATTTTTCAGCCAACAGCTGATAATGAGAGCAGCTCTAATTATTGGCTGTGTACCTACTGTTTTCAAATTGTTAGCTTGCTTCTTCTGTTTTCATACCCCTGCCTAGATCATTTTCCTGTTTCTTTCTTGCTTGACTTCTTGCACTGAACTGCGATGTTGGGTTCCTAGGTTCTCCGCCCTCAGGGGTATATGCTGACGGGCCCTGTCCCTGCCGCTATATATTTGGGCATCACGCACCCAAGGTTCCCGAGTGCCTTATCCGCAGGAGATGTAGCAGCTTGCCGCAGTTCCTGCTGACGAGGCTAGTTTTGTAAAGTTAGGTAGGTTCTCTACTTTCCTCTTTCTGTCCCGTGAGGTAGGCTGTCGACCGAGATAGCCGACCTGGTACGCGGGACATCTCTAGTCCCTCTCGTGAGGAAGGACACAAAAGGGGTCGACCACATGAGTGTCTCCTGCTATACTTTGCGCCTTGTTTCCCTGCCCGTAGTAGCGCACGTGGCCACCATGCCTACTCAAAATGTGGTATTTCAATACTGCACAAGTAGTTTCTGTGTTGAAACGCCTGGGTTGCGGCTACGGAGGTTAAGTAAGATACCTATACAAAATAATTCCTAGGTTCTCCTAGAGATGCTCGTGCCCCTACTGTCTTCCTCCTTGTAACGCCGTCGAAATGGCTATGGTGGCAGGTTCCTGTTCGAAACAGTCTATATGCGCTTGTGTCCTGAGATCCTCGCTTCTGCAGAGCCAGAGCTCAGTACTACCAGCATATCAGACTCGGGAGTTATTGGCTACGTGAAGTCAGATTAAAATCAGCAGCTTAGTTTTGTTTTGTTAGCCTCCATTTCTTGAGGTGGAGCGAATGGTTCTGGGAACCGGAGCCCGCACGTACGTTCTTTCTTCTGACTCCATCGCCCATGATGCTTCTACAGCATCACTCGACCCAAGAGAAGGTACCGTAAAATGGTCGAATAGTTAACATAGTTACCTAGTAATAAAAGTATAACTCGAGTATGAACAGTTTTGATTTCCAGTCCTAGTATTTCCTCGGTTGTTTTGTAATGTCTTTAATTTCCTGTTCGTTTCGCCTTGTTTCGCTCGTCGTGCTCCTACTGATGATCTCCTTTGTTGCTTTTCCTTTTCTTTTTTGGTTTGCTAGCCTTATGAGTGGGTACCTTGACATACTACGTTCATCATGTCTACATGTCTCTTCTTTCTTCCTTTCTTTGCGTCTCAGTGAACGCTCTGGAGAAGCAAGCTTAGGGCCTAACTGGAATATACCGGTATTGATAATGTTAATATAATTTAGAAGTATTACAAACATTAACATTAGCGATACGTATTACTGGTCATCCACCGAGCGCAAGTTTTTTTTAATATTATGTACAATTTATTATTTAATTCCGCGAGTCAACAGGTTGTTTGTGCTCCTGGAGTATGGTTGAAATCTGTGTACTTAAACTCATAAGTTAAAGTATGGAACTCTTATCTGATTATTGTTAGCTTTTATACTCTTAATATGCCAATAAGAATAATCTTTGATTTCACGCTATGTACTTATTTGTTAGTTAAAAATAATGTGTGAAATTAAGTTGCGCCTCTTGGAAAAACAGACGCCTAGCACCAATGCGCTGACAGTAGCCCTTGGATAGATACATCCAAGTGTCTTGAAAGTGAATGGAATACACGTAGAAAATCTACGGATTTGATGAGTAAGATTCAACACTACCGCCAACATTTTCTTATCTTTTTCAGCAGTGTGGTGCCTTCCTCTAATTTTTTTTTTTTTTTAGTTTGTTTTCCTGAGATGCCGCGTCTATACCGCAGTGTGTCATTATGTATGTCATATCATTTGTTTGGTTCAGAATGGAATACAGTTTAAAGTGTGGTGTGGTATTGCAATGCTATGTATGGGATGCCACACTGTTGGTACCTTCAACCCCTCCCATGGGAAAACTGTTTATCTTTTGACGAGATGGCGTTCAGGAATCCAAGATGGTTGTACAATTTTTTCCCCGGTTTAGTGCATGATTAATCCTTCTGGATTGTCGCGTACGCAGAACCGAGAACTTCACAGCGTACCTAGAGAAAAACATTAATGATTCGGCGCTACAGTAAATAGTTATAGAGGCACGTTGAAAAATGCAGCTAATATCCTTGTATAAATAAACGCTTCGTGTATTAATTTCGTGTCCGCTCTGAAGGAAATAGATGGGCGAAAAGTAAGCCAGGTTGCAGATTTTGTAAATCGATGACCAGGTTGCGGAAGATGGCGACGGGCCGGCGGCTAATCCTTATCCCTTTATCTGAAGACAGTTCTTGCTTGAAACACTTCTTGAAATCGGAACACCATGTATGAAGCTTCTGTAGTCCGATTTTATAACTTTTTTCCTCTCAGGTCACGACGTATAAATTCGGTAGATGGTCAACGAAGGGCTCTGAAGGGGGTGATTTTTTTCACTGGCAGTAGACAACTATTTCTTCTAGCTTACTGTCTTCACTGCTTCTTCTACAGCAGTATTATTCCTATTCAAAGGGGAGTCGCCGAAACAGATCTTGCTATTCCATGTATTTCTGTCCATTACCATGTGCTCCTTCAGCACCATACCACGTATATCGTCCCTCACACTGTCGTTCGCTGAAAGTGCGAATTTTGTTTCATAGCCCAAAATTTCAGTGAAGCAGATATTTAAGTTCGCAAGACCCTATCTTTGCTACGGAGCGCTGACATGCATACAAGCTGGCTGGAGTTACATTCAAGTTTATTGCAGTATTTTACTCAGTATTTTTTTCTGCCTCTCACTATTGAAGGCGCACGCCTAATCAAGAAAGAAGATACGGAACGTATAAGTAATACGAGGCTACTACAGTCTCAAGATTGAAGGCATTCTACGAATGCATGGAAAGAGATGAATCGTTTATGCGATACAGTCAAGAGAGACTTGAAGCAGAAAGGTTACAGTAGTGAATGAGAGCTGCTGAAAATGAGGAAACGACAAGTCAGAGAAAAAAAAAGCCCTTTGGTTGAAAGCCCGACAAAGGATCAATGAAGAAAATGAAGCAAGTCAGAGAAGAGAAGATAAGATTCCGAAACGGCTATATTAATGAAAAAATCGATTATTGCGTTAACTTTTCCACGCGCGGGTCCACTAGTATAGAAATATTACCAATTCTGCCTGCATGCCACGCCTTTGGCTTCTTGTTCTTCTTCCCTTGTTAACCCTTTGTGTAGTGGTGTATCATCTGCCTACACTACATACCTAAACTGTGTTATTCCATTGAGAAAATAATGAATTAGCCCATTAGTGGACACTGTCATATGTAGGAACGTTATTAATAGTGTCAAAAGGGATAATCACAGAAACTGTGACGTGGAAGATTATGTTCTGGACTATGTGTTGAAGTTGCTGCTCTCTACGCCCGCCGCACATACGCTGGCTGGCATTCCGGGAAGGACGGCTGTAGATTAGTCTTGCAGTATTTCGTCGATAGGTGCTCCATTGAGGCCTGTAGTCTATACATAATATAGGTATGTATGTACACTATGTGTAGATATATCCATGCGGATATTGGTGTTGAGGATGTTGCTCGCCAGCTTTGAGAAAATGAGAGTTGCTCTTCAATTCGCGTAAATTTTATTCAGTTCGAAAGGCGAGAGTCTCACCAACTGGTGCAACTTCCAGTCCAGTCAACGATCAGAGTGTTTGTGCACAGTTCAGTTTACTAGGCAAGCGCAAGTCTCATCAACTGATATAAATTTTAGCTTAAATTTCTTTCACAAAAGGAAGGTTTCATGGAAACGTACAATTTTACTGAAGTCTGCGAGTTTTTCGTCCGTATACTATATATTTGTTCATCGATATTTAAACAAGATGTACAGCATGTGGTCAGCTGTGTTCCCTATAGTGCAGGCTGGCGCAGCTGCTGACCGTGGTCGGCTGTGTTCTCTATAGTGCAGGCTGGCGCAGCTGCTGACACTGGTCGGCTGTGTTCCCTATAGTGCAGGCTGGCGCAGCTACTGACACTGGTCGGCTGTGTTGCTTATAGTGCAGGCTGGCGCAGCTGCTGACACTGGTCGGCTGTGTTCCCCATAGTGCAGGCTGGCGCAGCTGCTGATCCTGGTCGGCTGTGTTCCCTATAGTGCAGGCTGGCGCAGCTGCTGACACTGGTCGGCTGTGTTCCCTATAGTGCAGGCTGGCGCAGCTGCTGACACTGGTCGGCTGTGTTCCCTATAGTGCAGGCTGGCGCAGCTGCCGACCCTGGTCAGCTGTGTTCCCTATAGTGCAGGCTGGCGCAGCTGCTGACACTGGTCTGCTGTGTTCTCATCATCACAAAGTGCGTAGTTTCCAACGT
>LQNS02278160.1:21891489-21906455 GCA_001587735.2 Parhyale hawaiensis
GTTCCCTATAGTGCAGGCTGGCGCAGCTGCCGACCCTGGTCAGCTGTGTTCCCTATAGTGCAGGCTGGCGCAGCTGCTGACACTGGTCGGCTGTGTTCCCTATATTGCAGGCTGGCGCAGCTGCCGACTTTAGTCAGCTGTGTTCCCTATAGTGCAGGCTGGCGCAGCTGCTGACACTTGTCTGCTGTGTTCCCATCATCACAAAGTGCGTAGTTTCCAACGTCAGTTTCCAAAAAAGTATATATTAGTCATTCCTGCTGTTGTGAATAACTTTAATGCCGGAAGTGTACAATTCTATTGTTAATATCTGATTACAGTATATACAATTATCTTATTTATGAGCGTAGGTAAGTGATTATTCATAAGCGCTGAAATAAATGCTGTGCTTGAAAATTTGCTTAACTGAGTATTTGTGTGGTATACCTAGATTATTTCCTCTATGATACAAAGTGAATATTAGCTATTGACTTCTGTGTAATTATTCTTGGGAATAAAGGCAAGTGCCTAAAGAGATTAGCTGAAACTGACTCAACCTGCTGTTATTTTTAAAACGAACAAAACCCGTGTGGGGTTAAAAGCATGGGCCTAAAAAGTCACTCAATTCACGGATTTGTGCTTGAAAGAAAGCAAATTTTATGTAGCTAAGCGGCGAATATGATCTTTTCAAGAATCAATCAAGAATAACAAATTAATGGCATTATAATTTAGAAACATGCAATCTAATAAGAGAGTCGAAGGGTCATCGAATGGCACCCGGGTTGGCTTGTCTGGACCTACAAACAGGAGCGTTGGCTTCGCCATTTTGAATTGATTTTCAGTCGTTAACGTTGAACCGATTTTCTGTAAGACTCGGTCGTGCTCTTGGGAATTTTCTAGTATTTCATTCCCTGCCGCACCTACAGCGCGACTCGATGTGGCTTTACGCCTGTTTTGTGCGCCGCAGTTGTGCGCGTCACACAATTTGTCTTCTTTTGCTGCTGCTCCTGCTCTTGTTTTCCCGTCTGCTGTTCCCTTGTTCAATGAATGGCAGCGAACTCGGTGGGTGTAGAGGGAGCGCCAACAAGAAATGCCATAAGGTAATGTTAATCCCAGAAGATATTTGCAAATTATTAAGGAAAAATAAACGAAAATGGCAGCTCACCCCAAGTGTATTTTATGGTTTTTATATAATTGTCGGAATTACAACCTTTCGTTCTTTCACTCGCAATAAATTTCACGTTTGTCTGGTGGTCCCATGTCAACATAACTTCAGATAAAACATTGCCCGTGCTTGTAATATAGCAGTGCTGTATATGCACCGCGCATGTCACTAGCATGCAAAACTGGCGTTTAGCTTCAGCTGTGTTTGCTCTGCAATGTTTTCCACATTCATATATGTATATAAAAATAACTGAAGTTATAGAGGGGCTTAGGAATATCTTAGAGGGGTCTAAAGTCCCCCTAAAACAGACCCTAATGGCGTCATTTGTGTGTACGCCTCTTGCCTGGTACTTCACAGCTATCGCTCCGCGTAAACGACAGGTTGCTTACTCTAGTTTCATAACCATTATTTTGTGGCCCACACTGACCATAAACTCTAAATTTAGCGTCAACGAGACCATAGTAGCAGTGACTGACTAAATGTATTTTGACTGTGTGTTCCAGGCACAGCAGTGCCACGTGAATGCTAAGAGTGTATGTTTCCAAAGTACCTACGCCAGAAATGCGCTGCAGAAAACGCTCATGGGGCGCTAAGTTCTACATTCTCGGAAACTTCTTTCTTTAGTTCCCACTGCGCTTCCTCTACTCTCCTACTTCTGACAATTCATGTTGTGTTTTTCCTCGGTATTCTCGCGGTGCTGGGGCCGTGTGGGGGCCGTGTACCATGCTTGAGTTTCCAGATTGTCTCAGACATACTTCATGTCCCTGCCCTTCTCATCTGTTGATATTCTACTTTGTGTTTAGATCAGTGATTCCCTAACTTCTACGCACCTCCAGTGAAAATGCCTTGAAACACACGGACTCCCTGCCATTAAAATGGGCACCAACTTAGTAGATTGTGCACTGATTGACTACAGTATATTTCTGTAGATGTTTATTGCGTCAAGCGTAATTACATTCAATTAACGAAGTAGAAGCGATGCATAACGCCATACGCCAAGATATAATTAGTCACGTGATTTCCCTCCTCATTACTTTCAGTACATATGGTCATTTAACTCGACTGAATCCATTTTTTACTTGTCTGAAATGACTACACTATTCACGTTCATATGTAGTCATCTTATATTGCAGTTATAAGTATCAAAAATCTAACGTTTTCACTGAGTAAACATTGACATAAAAGGCCAACTATATTATACTTGAACTTTCTCCGTAAAAAAGTAATGTAAAAGTTCAGTAAAGTAGGTATTCATTTTTCTCTTATGACATTAAATTACTTATAAATCCGTATGGTCAATAGGATAAAAGCAATAAAATATTCTCATTGAAGCTTCAAACGTCATGAACCAGTGAGTGAGAGGCGCCGTAAACCAAAAGGGGGTCTGGGGGGTCATAGGTTCATACGCTTCCCCAAGGGAAACTCTGCTTTGGAGAGACTTAGACTGTCGTAGTGTGTGAACTTCAATTTTAATAGCTGCATGCATTCGAAGAACACAGTGTAGTTCCCATTCGATGTTATGGGGAGTCACACGCCTAAGGAGAGACCATGCCCGACGCGTTAACCCTACCTCAACGAAATGTAACTCTGATGTCTCGTTAGACTTGCGTTGTTGCTGGTAAGGACGTTGGGCGTTGCAGGGTTAACCTCCCTGTGCGTGGGAACCTCAGCTGTTTGACGTACCCGTGCCCCTTGTTGCTCTTTCTCTCCGGATCACTGCTGCTGTGGAAAGGAAGGCTTGCTCTTTACCGCCCACAGGGACTAAGAGGTCCCGTTTCTGATACTGCTGTTCTTACGACGATTTATTGATAATTAAACAGTATATAATAAGAATTGGCCTATTAGGTATTATTATTATTGTTGTTAGAGTTTATTGAAACTCAAACATTACTTTAAAAAAAAATTGAGTTAACGAGCACGTTACAAAATTGGTTTATCACGATTTAGAGTTTGAAACTGAAGCCCTTTGATAGCTTTGCAGATAATTAAGAAGAATAAACGCAGGCGCAAAGACCCTATTCAAGACTCGGGGTACATTGCCTACGTGGTGACTTAAAGGTTAAAGTCTAGCAGGATACAAATCTTGCGTCCCAACTAGGATGCCGTAGTAGGGGCAGAAGCATGCAGCACGGCATTGAGTTAAAGATCGCCTGCATCTAAAGAACCTAAACTGCTTGTGTTTAAACTAATTCTTCAAAATGAGACACTATCCCTAATGAGCTGTGTTGCGAAGCTGGACTAGCTTTGCTCTCTATTGGTCATTACTACTCCTTATCTATAGCCAGTATAGGTACCAGCTAATTCGGGGTCTTGGTTACTACTGCATCTTGTAATAGTTCTATAGATACCAGCCATCCTGGGTATTGGCGACTGCTACACCTTACATTTACTCTAAAAATACTAGCTATTCTGGTGTTGGTAACTACCACATCTTGTAAAATGTATTCTGTAGGTTCTTGCGATGCACTATTTTAGTCCTTATGGATATGGTTGTATTTTTTTTCCAGAAGCTACAGTATAATTTCTTTGAAGCATAGATCTCCAGTCGAAGTTTTCTAGGTTGAGGAAGACACCAGCATTTTAACTAAGTTTCAGGACACTCTTCTGCTCATTAATTAACAAAGACAGCACGTGACCAGGTTGTACTGTATGTAAGTGTGTATGTGTGTCAGACAAATTCACCGTAGCTAGTATTGATTTTAACCAAAGAAATACTCGTACGAAAGCTCATAATTTTGCCAGCGCTACCCGTATTCTGTAGTTGTTTGTTCGTCTAAGTATGACTGACAAGATCTTCCATTCACAATTATATTGTCAAATATGTTACTTGTTTTATTAACCTCCACCCGGCATGGCAATGAAAAAATATGTCGACGTCTAATCATTCTGCGCGCTTGTGATTGCGATTCAGCTACGGAGACGGTCTTACATTTGCTTGCTTCGCCTCCGATAAAGCTTATTACAGGCCTATAGAACTTAGGAACGAAGAAGGAACAAGCAGTATTATTACGCAGATCAGTCCATAGTTCTTCATAGAAGACATTTCAAACTGGGCTATTCATAGGAAAGAACGAACTTTTTTTATTGGCTCTTATGTGAATTTATTTGCCAAGTGGCACTGAGCTACGTCACCAGTCCGCGGGATAATAAAGAATTTTTTAATACTAGAGTTTGCTCGTCTCAGAGGTGTCAGTATCAGTCATAGTCCTAAGAGTTAACAGGTCAGTCTCGTTGCATGTAATATTGCATTTGCTCTCTAAAAATAATTACAGATGAATTAATTTGACCGTGTGCAAGATCACTTGCATTATACTCACAATTCGTGTGGTCTCACTAGAGGAGGAAATGCTATAACATATTGGTACACAAACTGTAGATCACGGAAATCACCAGGGAAATGGAGGGGAATACTAAAGGTAAAGTCAGCTTGGCCGTAAACCTCAAGTGAAACGTCCACATGCCCTGGTCCGTGCTATAGTTATCCACTGGCCTCAGAGGAGTGCACAGTTGCAGTCGATGTCGATCACAGATTGTCTTTGAGAGCTTGACCTCAGGGACGGTAGGTTCATGCGACGTTTGCGACCACCTCCAGTTCTGGTGAGGGTCTTTACCCCGCACAAACGTCTGAATGGCGAAAACGCTGACGAAGCAAATCAAGCACCACAAGAAGCCACCTGTCGGATAAGGAGGCTCGACCCTCCGTACTAACGGTGGCGAAGTGACAGCGTCTCTCCGACTCATTGAGTGTAGTACAGGTCATTCGAGCATACGACAGCATCCACCCGTCATCAACCGAATAGTAACTACGATACAACAATTACAAGGGGATGGAAAGTCAGTGTGTATCTGTTGTGCCTGGTTATGTTGCCGTTGCGGGCAATGAGCTCGCCGATGAGGAGTCGAGGCAGGTGGCTCTGTTGGACTTGCCCACGGCAAACTGTGCAGTCCCCTGCCCAGACTACTACCCACTAATCAAGCGAAACCTCCGCGAACTATGGCTGGCGCTGAGAAATAATAAATTACGAACAATCAAAGAAACCGTCCGACAGTGGCACTTGTCAAATAGTGACGACCGCCGAATGGACGTCGTACTGAGCCGCCTATGCATTGGGCACACGACTATGCGCTGATGAGGCATCCACAACCCTATTGCGATAACTGCCTCTTACCTCTCACTGTCTTGCATTCGATGGCCGAGTGTCCCACCTTCTCCAACGAGCGGAGGGACTGCTATACGGACCTGCATGGTCAGGATGCAGACTCCATCCTCTGAAGGACCTCGAGACCTATTTAATAGAAATGCCCTTGAGACTTTTCTTATAAGATGTGACCTCTTTCACAAACTGTGATTAATCTAGTACGATAAATGCTATCGTCAGCTCCGGCTCTGCCATTTTCTATGTGAATTGCATATACTATATGTAAAATTAATAATATTCTCCTTACAACTACTTTATATTGTAAAATGAGATATATTCCGCTCCCTAGCGGCTCACGAGTCTGTGGGTAAACACAGGAATAGTTCGGCGCGATATAGGCAGTGAGCCACTGAAGCACTACTAAAATTCCTACTACTACTACTTAGTTCCCATTTTGCTTCCTTCCAATTGCATATTCTCACTGATATTACTTTCGTCTGTTCTTCCTCGTCCTTTCCGACTTTCTGTTCCCATACGCGTTGATCCTGTGTGGAACACCTTCATGCATGGAATCCCCGTTTGTATCGACATGCTATATGTCCCTTATTTCCTCCTCTGTTAGATCACCTTTGTTGTGGAGACGGAGACTTGAACTACCCTTCAATCTAAGCTTAAAATTTACCAAGTGCGATCATGTCCATTCATTGCTAAAACAGATTCAGTGGCCTCGAATTGTTTCAAAATGAAAAGTAGATGAAGCCCAATATGTACATTTTTCGTTCAATACAAAGTGCTCTTGGGAATGTCGGAATGTCGAGGTTGTGCAATTTACTGAGTTTACTCGCAATAGCGGGCTCAGCAGATGATCGATTCGGTAAAACAGTCTCCAAGAGTGCTCCACTTACACTAGTAATGGCCTGCAGATATTTTCTATATCTGGAGCTTATGTTTGGAACACTCTTCCCAATCCAATACGTGATGTGACTGACTTTAATCAGTTCACCAAAATTGCACTGTCACTTATTGAGAGGTCCCAATAACTGTCAAAAATTTTTGGCAAATGCGAGTCTCTCTCTTGCTCTTGGTGGAAATTTCAGCTGGTCTGTATCTTCGAAATTGCTCATTTACTTCCTTCCGCACTTTGAAAATTCTGCATATGCATCGCTCACATACCAATAGTTTTTCTCTTAATTTAATTCGCAGGGCGCAATGTAAGTTTATTTCTTATAATTTTGTTCTCATTTGAAAAATTTTTGCCCATCTAAAACGACCAGAAAACTGTTAAACTATCATCTCTGTAGGTATACGGAAAATTGTGTTACTTCTATGATGTCTTTAATGACGTGTGCGCACTGACTGTCCTTTAGTGTAAATCTACGCTGGCCAACTGGCAATTTTCTCCCTATATCAACCTTAAGACTGAGAACCCCAGGCTGCTGTGCCCTTATATGTTGGCACAGCATGCAGATAAGACAATGATTGATCTTCCTTTCCCTCTCTCATTCGACAGCATGAAGTGAGAGAATCCAAGTCACTTCTCGACCCTTTTTAGGGTCAGCCATGGATACAAAGAATATTGTTCACAAATAAGTTACAAAATTACCTTAACAATATTCATGAGACACTTTATCTCCTGCTGTGCATTTTTCTGGTCTATATTTTCCCTAGAGTACTAATGTGTAAAATGTACCCCGATATATACTGATAGGGATATGCGTTTAGTGTTGTGAGATCAATAATAATTTTCTCGAGAACAATAAAAGTATACTTTCAGCTGCAATGGAGCAACTAATAATGTTTATTTGATGCATAAATGGGTTACCTGTATCAATTATATTATTATCTATCTCTATTATACTGAAATTCTGTTGACATTATTTATTTCTTTGCTTCCTTACAGATTCTTCGCTTTAAGGTAGGAAGAAATTCGAGCTTTGAAGATGTAATTCGGCGGTATCCATGCATAATACGAAAGATGAACCTGAGCTCGGCTATCTAAAAAGGCATGTTAAAGTTAAAGGTGATACGGTAAATACAGCTGGGCTACGTCGCATACATATTTCCGCTTACTTACAGGCAAAGTGCTGAATATTCCTTACAGAAGCAAAGATGGTGGTGATGGTGAGTTGGTGATCGTACGGGTAAGAGTACTGGATGGTCAAATTGGGTGAGGTTTATGACCAGCTGAATAACACCCGTTTTTTGCGAAAGAAAGGAATATAGTGGTGGAACTGCCTTCCTCAGATGAGGGGGGTGGGGGTCTCGGGTCATTAGTTCCTCCCGTCAAATTGGCACCATAGTTCTTGGTGACCCGAGGTCGACTGCAACTACACTTCTCTGGGGCCAGTGGACCTATACCCGCAGCACCAACCGGTGCATGTGGGTTTCCCAGGTGAGGGTGTGGTCTAAGTTGACTTTACCTTTATGGTGATGGTGACCCAGCTGGTGACGGGCAGTCTAGTATTTTAGTAATTTATAAAAGCTCAGCCCTACAGATTGTGAGTTATCAATAACACTACATTTAAGACTTGTGTTCTTTCATTAATACCAGTATATACTGTAAATTATAGCTGATGAGAAGACTTTAGTGCCTAGTGAGCTTCCTTCCATTTTCATGTTCTTACTGTTGATGCTTTGTTCTAGTTTTTCTCTTCATTCTCAACTTGATGTCCTCATTGCACGTTGTTTCAGTTTGGAATCCTCCTCTGGTTCATGGTTTCCTTTTACTTAGCGTGCTACACTCCCCTTGCTTTTTCGCTGTAGGACTCTAAGTGCAGTAACTACGGAGGCTTCAGCTAGCGTTTCATTCTGATGAGAAGGTCTGAAATTCGAGCTCTTAGTAGTACATATATGTAATTGATGCGTCTCACCGCGTAGATATATTGGTGTAAACGCAGGGGAAACTTGATAGATATATTTTAATATTAATACTCGTCCACTTTACCACCCAAGCAGTTCTCATGCGCCTTGATCCACGGTCAGAAAACCCTCGTTCTTGAGTTCCATTTGTTTCTTGACATGCTATTTGTCCCTTGCTTCTCCCTCTCTCTTTTTTTTATTGTCAGTGTAGTCAAACGGGAGGCTTAAGCTTTCAACAACATAATAACTTGATACTCCCCCAGTGAACTGTATCGTCCGATTTCCAATAGTGCTTTTAATAATAGAATATTGAGAAGTTATTATTGAATATTGAGTTTTAATAGAATATTGAGGAGTTTTAATGGAATATTGAAGAGTTTTAATAGAATATTGAGGAGTTTTAATAGAATATTGAGGAGTTTTAATAGAATATTTAGGAGTTTTAATAGAATATTGAGTTTTAATAGAATATTAAGGAGTTTTAATCGAAAATTAGTTAGCTTTAATAGCATATTAAGGAGTTTTAAAAGAATATTAAGGATTTCTTATAGAATGTTGAGTTCTTATTGAATATTAAGAAGTTTTATTAGAAATTAAGGAATTTTAATAGAATAATCAGTTCGTATAGAATATTAAGGAGTTCTTATTGAATATTAAGAAGTTTTATTAGAAATTAAGGAATTTTGATAGAATAATCAGTTCGTACAGAATGTTAAGGAGTTCTTATTGAATATTAAGAAGTTTTATTAGAATATTGAGGAATTTTAATAAAATATTAAGTTTTAATAAAATATTGAGGAGTTTTAATAGATTGTTAAGGAATTTTAAAAGAATATTAAGGAGTTTTAATAGAATATTGAGGAGTTTTAATAAAATGGTGAGGAGTTTTAGTAGAATATCAAGTTTTATTAGAATATTGAGTTTTAATAAGATATTAAGGAGTTTTATTAGAATATTAAGAAGTTTTAATAGGATATTAAGGAGTTTTAATAGAACTAGCGGGTCCCGTGAAAATTCCACGGTTGAATAAAGTCTGTACCTTCCAAAATGAACGAGACCACGCCACGCGCACGTTACGCTATTGCAGTTTACCCGAGTTTAACTTTAACCTAATGCAGCTCTTCTAACGTAACACACCCCGTCTAAGTCAACGCCCAGCACTTATCTCTGACGAACTCTTCCCTACTCCCAACTCAGTAATGTTTGTCAACCTTAACATAATAAATATATCGTCTACGCTAACGTAACCCGTGGGTGACCCGTGAAATTTCTACGATTAGTTAGTTTTCACTTGTAAAACGCAGCAATCCTAAGCTACACCATTATAACTAATTTGACCTAGCACAGCTCTTCTAACGTAACCTATTCCGTAAATAACGCCTGTCAGAGGTCCCTGCTGTCAAAAATTACGGCAGTCATTTTGTGATTGAGCTTTTTATTGTTCCGGTTCGTAGTAGGTATAGGTTTTGCTGTGAAATAGGTCTCATCCCTCCAGGAGTGATCTTCCATTAATAAAGCGCTAGCTGTACAACCATGAGTTTTGCGAGAGCAAAATACCCCCCTGCAAGATAAGGCGTGAATATCAGCTTGGAATTGGGCCAACGTTGAACAGCAGCAAGAGAATATAGTTCAGTCAAAAGAATTCACCGGAAATGCTCAGTACCGTTTACTGATCCCAAACCGATAGTTGAACCTCAAGCGTTGAAATTTGGCTGCAGTGTAAATTGAATATAAAAAAGCATCAGCTCAGCGTGAAGTTTCAGCTGCATCTAAAGATTCGGCAAAAGAAAGCATTAGGGAAATAGATTACGCACGGAAGGAACGACAACTGCAATCAAGACTGAGTTTCTCGAACTGCTAAGAAGAAATTCATCTAAAAAATATGCGACATAGCTTAGCCTGACAGGATCAAAAACTCTATCAAAGACATTCCCTTTGACGAATCCCGTCTAACGCAACAGGGGAACGTTTCTCCGTACCTATCCGATGACGCTGCTATGGATGCAGCTGAAAGAAAAGAAGCAGACAACCAAACGATAGAACGAATCTTCATCGAAAGTTAATCATTAGTCACTCTGACCATGCCTTACAATCCTTGCAAATTTCGTAAAGATCCGTCCATAACTTTTTGAGTTATCTTCGTAAGAGACAAACTCGACAAAACCATGACCTCCGTGGCGGAGGTAAATATCATTAAACACCTTTCTTAACCTCGTCTGAGAGGGTGAATGGTCAGGGCACATACACCACGTGCGGCAATCATGGGTTCGAATCCCGATATCGCGAGGCGAGCGGAAGCACGCGAGGGATTCACTAATTAGCTGCCGGTACTGAAAGCGTCTCCAGTTCTTCACACTATCAGATCTTGGAATATTTCTAGAAGTAATGCTAGCAGAACATCTTGTTAGATGTATCCACAGTGTGCGGAATAATAAATGATCTTTATAATTATTCCCCAATCACTATTTTTGGAAAAACCGTTTCATTTTCAGACATTTCTGTAGCGTGCTGTTATTCTAGTATTTTTTATGCTGCTCTATTGTTTTTCCTGCATTACTATTTTGCATTAGGGAACTGCCGTTTTCGTAGAATACGGTCAGCTAAATTTAAAAAAGGACAATTGACGAAAAGGATGCTCGTCTCTGCCGGTGAAGGGGTCAAATGATACTTTTCTAAAGTGTTACGATAACTACTTTTCCCACAGGAAATACATTCACGTACGGGTCATTGCGCTACAGCAACTGCCTTGCCTTGATGCTTTCGAACCGGTTCCATTAACTGAGAGGTTTTGCATCGGTCCTGTTCGTAACGTGGCCGTTTTGGAGTCCGTTTTGGGACTGCTTTATGCGATTGGCTACTGCACCAATCGGCATCCAATTTGACCTCGGCATTGCCCGCCTCATGTCATATGTGACTGCCGGCCGCCGCACCAGCGTCCGTCTCACTTCTGCCTTTCTCTTATTAATGGAAAGCAATTGGCGTATCGACAAATCCAAAGCAAACCCGCACCCCTCGACATGTGCCACATCCTCCTCGTGCTCTTCCCTCTGCGCCCCCCTGCCCTCGACTCCGTCTGGCACTGCAGTCGAAACCGTTCCCTCCTCCATCGTCCCAGCTCTTTCTGAATCCATTTCTCGTCCGCCAGTCGTCTCTTTCAGTGCTACTTTGCGACGAATTTTCACTTTACCATCCCCGGAAATCGTGGCAAAAAGACACGCAGTGTGGTCTTTTAGAAAGGAAGAAAATGCTGGCATTTTGGTGCGGTGCGACGTGCTGCCGACTTCGTCGCTTGACTGCAGTCAGTGTTGGTCTGGCGTTGCTGTAGTCGGTGCAGAAATTCTCCTCCGTCCAACATTGCAGCCGCAGCATCTCAGCGCTACCTCAAGGTAAGCTCCTCTATTCCAGGCATCTTTATACCTTTTGTCTTTATTGTACATGACGGTGAGTTTGTCAAATGTGTTTTTAGTTCTTACATTCTCAAATTGTTCACATTGTAAGGTCAGGTCACGATTCGCATTAGATCCCCAAAGCGAACATCTTCGCTGCGCCGCCTAAGTAGGTTACGACTTCGGGATTAAGGTGGTTTCTTGAGTTTTTTGAGCGGCCTTGCATCGCAAAATTAGACTTGCCAGAAACCCCGCCCCAGGGTGCTGTATCGTAAAGAAGATTGGTATTCCTAAAAGGTGTTTTTTTAGGGCCCATGATTTTTTTTTTAGTGCTACATTGTAGCAAAAACCCTGATAACTGCTAGTTTCAGCCGTTCAATCATTGCACGTTTCAACTTCTCTCTGTATTGTCTATTTGTTGTGAACATTTTCTAGTTGTGATATAATGTGATGGTGCGTTATTGTTTCGATTTGTAAGCTCAGAATGATGCTTTGAAATTGTACTTTTAAACATTTTCTTCGGGGAAATGTTCATGCTAATTTTCTCCGCATGTTAGTCGTAAAGAAATAGAAACTCAAAGTACCGTGCCGAATACTGTGATGAACACAGCATACACAGGGGATTCAATATATGGGTTTCCAACAATTCTTTCTTTCTTTGCTATATGTTAAAGGCACCATCACACTCCTGAGCTGAAAGTATATGCACGTCACTGAGTTTCTTTTCATTCAGGGCGATTCTGTATATCGCTGTGGGTTTGATAAAGCGTGGTAAAAAGAAATATTTTTATTTTGGAAAACAAAATTTCAGAAGTTTTGAGACGTAAAGGACTTCTACTGAATGTACTAGGGCTTGCCTTTTTCTCTCCTAATCCTATTCATATCAGGCTGTTGTAATTTGCTCCAAGTGTTCTTTGTCTCATTGTGATTGTATAAAAAAGAGCCTTTTCGGGGGGGGGGGGGGGGGGGGGGGGTAGCTCAACCTGCTACAATAGGGGTAAATGTAACCCCGCGCTAGCACAGCCTATTACATGTAGGGTTGAATACAAAATCGCGTACTGACCGGAGAGAGCTCTAAACTTGTATAAAATTTAATGTAAAGCAACACTCATTGTATATTTTTAGGTGTAGCTAATTTTAGCATTTACTGATTTTTCCGTGGGAACTTTCCATATTCGGGTTTAAAAGAGACGAGGGCACAGAAAGAATATATCCCCATGGCCAAGCGAAGGAAACCTCGTATATTTTGAAGGATAAATTAACGGATCAATATCGGTGGCTGCTAAGCCTTTGGTGCGTGCATGGTTTTAATCAAAGTTGAAGATAGTTTTCTTCGAAATCTGATGTTCAACTTTTTAGTTGAACATCAGGGTAGCATCTTCTGTGTTCCATATTTAGTTTATCGCCTCTTCAGCGTTTCATAGCTATTCTGTATACCGCGACCTTGTTCTAAGATTATTTATTCTATTGTGTCTCATTAGTCGTGAAGTTGTTCAGTGTGTTAATTCCGTGATTCGAAGTTATTCAGTATGTCATCTCTTCAGTGTGATTTGGTTATTCATTGTTTCTTCAGTATTCTAAAATTAGTTAAAGTTTCGTTTGAACATATCTCCTTTTGCGAAGACCTTATTACCTATAATATATGTCTGTGTTGGGTGCTTGGTCTTCCATCCCGATCTGAAACATTAGCTGGGAAATTCATGTGCTGGGTGGTAAGGTGGGTGCTGCCTTACCGCTTTTTTTAATCTAAGTTTATTCGTGTAGATTGGCAATATATTTTCTCTTAAGCACGTTTTACTGGAGACCAGAGACGAGTCACAGTTTACTATTTTTTTATTATTAATTTCTATGCTGTGCACAAGACTTTTTGTTAGTGCTAGTTTCCTGAAATACCTCTCAGTGGTAGCACAGATTTCTAGATTATTTTAGATTTCTAGACTATTTTTTTAGCTCGTATTGTGCTAATTGAGCAGAAGAATCAACGAAGGAGAAGTTATTCCTGAGAACAGAATCACGAGGGAAAATGCATGGAACTGATGTTTTCGGTTAAGTCAGTTAACGACAGCGCCTTCAGGGATATGTTCTGGCGGGACCTAGGTATCCCTGTCAAAATATATGTGGGCCTCACCCAAGGGCTGTCCCGAGTGCCCTCTGCGCAAGGCATGTTGCAGCTGGCAACAGTTCCTGCTGAGGTTAGGTTGCAGGGTTAGGTAGGGTCTCTCTATAGTTCCCCATCTGCTCCGCGAGGTGGAGTTAAACGACCCATCTCGTGGGACTCCTGCCTGCTCCCGTCTGGCAGACCATGGAAAAGACCCTCCACACCAATGCTTTATATTTCATTTATCTTCTCTTATATTTTATCGTCTCTTAGAGATGTTTTGCGCCTTATTCTTTGCCAGTAGTAGCGCACTCGAAAGACTTGAGACACTAATTATTAGTGGAGTGTCCGTAGTGTTTGCACACGGCTACCTCACCGAGCCTCACTGCTTAGATCACATTTTATAGTGGGTGCCGTAGTAAACCTTGGATAATAATAAAGAAGTTGATGGTGGCACGGAGGTAGTAGTCTATAATATGATTTGACTTGTGTTCCGTACGTACGCAAGTTGATTCGTTATGCTTTTAGTATGAGAGCAGAATTTAACTTGCAAGACGCTCTCCAACCATAGCTGTCCTTTTAACGCTTCATGAAAAAAATTTCAGCCGGTGTCGAAATGAAGACCTGAAGTTGAATCCATTGGTATCATACCAACCGATTTTCTTTTTTTTTTTTTAGACGCATAATATTATTTTCACTTTGCCACTGTCTCGCGGCATTTTTGTGAGGCAAAATACGTAGTCAGGATACGGTATGGGAGCACGAAATGAGTAGTTTCCAGAAGCCACATTCTAAGGCATTTTAGAAGCCAAAGTGCGGTGTATAAGGATATGAGAACGAAAGGAGTTATAACAACAAAACTTGTTTATTAAAGAAAGGGGTCAAGTCTGCTGTATTTTGTTTTATAGCATTAACATAAGTGAACAAAAAAAAACAATGTGCTACCGTAGATTGCTCCCCAGTACCACGATAGCGTTTGCAGAATATCAGCTATACAGATAAAAGCAGATGAAAATTATTAGTTTATTAAAATAGGCTAAATTATCTATCTGCAATCTGTAGGAAAGAGGGCTTACGAAAGGTCACTATCCCTGTATAAAAAACGATTCGTGTATTTATTTCATGTCCGCTCTAAGGAAAAAAGTAGGCGGAAAATAGGCCAGGTTGTAGATTTCGCAATCAAGTTGCGTTTCCATGGAGATCGATGACCAGGCTGCAGTAGACGGCGAGAGTGGGATTCTTATCTCTTTAGCTGAAGACACTTCTTGCTTGAAACACTTTTTGAAATCGGAACAATATGTATGCAGCTTCCGGAGTTCAATTTTATAATTTTTTTTTCTCTG
>LQNS02278160.1:22001939-22021983 GCA_001587735.2 Parhyale hawaiensis
CTGCTCTGGGCCGCTGGCTTGGGAGTCTCGTACCCTGAGTAAATTTGATGTCTTACCCTGAGTAAATTTGATGTCTTGGTCTAGAATTCATTGTAAGATCATTCTATTTGCGAAACGAGGTTCTTGTTGATGCATATAATTTGATATCTTGTTCTGGGACGTTTTATAAGGACATTGCTACTCCTAATGAATGTAATTTTATGACTTCTAGAGCTGAGTAGAAGATTATGGTATTTGCAAAACGGTATTTATGTTCGTGGATATAAGTTGATCTTCATACGAGAAAAGACCGTGGCATTTCGAAACAGCATCGTGTTCTTGTTGATGAATATAATTTGATGTCTTATGAAACAATTTGACTGTCTGACTTACGTAACCGTGTTTTTCTTAACGTAATTTGATGTGCTCATAATGTTAGAATTTAATAAAAGAATCTTATTTCTGCAAACGTTTTCTTCTAAGATTCTACTTGCAAAGATTGTCGTTATACCCAACTCGCCCTACTGTTGCATATTGCCATTTGTATATACCCAACTCGCCCTACTGTTGCATATTGCCATTTGTATATACCCAACTGGCCCTACTGTTGCATATTGCCATTTGTATATACCCAACTGGCCCTACTGTTCCATATTGCCATTTGTACATACCCAACTCGCTCTACTGTTGCATATTGCCATTTGTATATACCCAACTGGCCCTACTGTTGCATATTGCCATTTGTACATACCCAACTCGCTCTACTGTTGCATATTGCCATTTGTATATACCCAACTGGCACTACTGTTGCATATTGCCATTTGTACGATGCCTGGCATTTGTGCCTAATATTTGTGGAGTTTGGGGCGGTGTGAGCTTGTTCTTCCCAAAGGGCTACTCATCATAGGCGAAATGCCGTGATCCAATATTTGTGCCTTGGGCGCGATGCCTCTGCCTAGGTCGGGGCTCAGCTAACAACTTTTTCATTACTGTTACTTATCACTGCATACGACCTCCAAGGACTTGTTATCATAGATGCAGTACTAGTATTTGACCATTATATTATCTGTTTATTATGACTACTATCCACTACGTACTACTTCAAAAGACTGCTTGTCGTAAGTGTAGTATTGGTACTAAAGCATTTTTGCGTTATGTTCGTTTGCTGATAATAATTTCGCATTCAAATCAAAGCAGTACATGTAGGTAGTGGCATTACGCTATTGAGCATTGTATTATTTTGCTCTGCTGCTGAAAGTTTCGCATTCGTATCAAATGACTTCTTATCATCGAAGCCTTGTGCGAAATTACCATGTGTAAGTCTAGTATCGAAAGTTTCACGTTCACGACAAAGCATTACTTATCTTAGGTGCATTGCTCTACACCAGCATTGTGAGTAATGTGTTTTTGGCCGCCGATATTCTACCTTCTGTCACGGCACGCTGTTGTTGAATAGATGACTGTGCCATGAGCGTTTCAACGAAATGATCAGTAGCACCGAGGGTCAGCACTCGATCGTTAACAGATGTACATTTAAGTTTCATCCTCTGTTGACTATCCTTATTGCATCCTGTATAGGGAATAGGGCTCTCCTCATAGGAGATAGCATATATAAGTTACGTTAGTCTTAGCCAGGCCGTCGGAGCATCTCTCTTTCCATGCCCATTTCTTTCTTCTCAATAGATTTACTGCTTTTACGATTTGTATTTAATCTGTTCTTTCCCGTCTATTCTAACTTTAACGGTCTAGGCATAGTAATCCCAGTGCTTGGATTTCTCGTTTTCTCAAGCGGAAGGCGCAAACATAAGAATATATGGCATAATCTGTTGCGTTTATGCCTAGGTTTGCTGAACCATAGACTACACTTTACTTGATTAACTCAAATTGCCAAACAGGTCCTACGGCTGAGATGAAATTTAGTAAAATGTTTTTTTGATTAACAAAGGAACCTTACATACAGTATATATATATATATATAAAGCAAAGTGTTCGCAGTGATGCAAGGAATGTGCCTCTAACGCAAGAAACATAACTTTGTAGGTATAAAGGCAACGGTGAGGGGTCAATCTTTGAAGGTTAGCGCATGAGTATGACCTAAAATTGACGTTTAGATCAGATAGCAGGCTGTAGACGGACCGACGGGTCCATTTTCAGAGAGCAGTCTGGCCTTCCATTAGCTATTGCTGTTGCGTCAAAATTATTTCCTGAGGTAACTGAGGGGGAAAGTTCGTGAAAATTATTCCGCCTTCGCCTGTGTTCTCTGCTGATGGTCGTGTGTTTCTTTCTAATAAATGCATTCTTTGCATCACCATGAAGAATAAGAAAGGGTTTTTATCATAGTTTCATTGATCGGCCGTACGACCTATTTGGTAGGAGTGGGCAGTCGAGTATACAGTAGAACCTGTGGCTGTCCATACCAGGTATTGCTGGATAATCCGACGCTTGGCAGCTAACTGACGTCAACTGTCGGAGTCTGTTGCAATACCCGCTACATATTTTGTATGTCGTGTGTTTTCATCTTTTTCTGGAGTCGTAGCTCAATCTGTGGGCTGGAGACTTGTTGTAGGACTATAGTTAATAACCATATTCTCGGAATTGAGAGAGAGGACAGAGCGTCATTGGTTCCTAGTTCTTGATGGATTCGAAAATGCTGTTATTAGGTGCTTCAGTAATACCATAGGAGGAACCCTCATATAGTTCACAGTGTCGGCCGAAGACCCGAGCAATTTCGAAATTGGTGACTTGTTAAACATTACTAAATGTGCGTCTTATTAGTGCTCGGTTATCATGTCAATCCAATAATAGAATATTTTATCTGCTAGAGAGAACAGGAAGGTTCACGCGACGGTTTTCCTGTCTCCGTACACACTACTCAGCGTTCACATGGTTTGATGTATAATTCTGAATTCTGCTGTGTGTCTGGAACTGGAGAAAACTGTGCAATTTCTTGCTGGTAACTCATTCGGAGGCCAAAAGATTGCCTTGTGAACCCGCCTTTAGATACAGAGAGGTCAGTGGCTGCAGGCAGATTTGCTGGAGCGCTGTAGCGAAGGAAATAAGGTGGCTGTATTGTCGTGACTCGTAATCTCCTAACGGCTTCATTCTATGGCTCTTGACGCTCCTGTCCGGCCAATTGCGCCTTATCGCGTCTCGTGTTGCCTTCCTTGTTACGTCCTGACTGGTTTGTCCCATGGCCGTTTTATTGCCCCCGTATAGTGCTTGACTGTCGATGGGGTTAAAATTACACATATTCTACCCTCACAGAATTTTTTGTTGCTCCAGAAGCTGGTTTACATGCTCACTTTCTGGAGCCGCCAAGAATGCTGTTACGATAACATTCAAGTGCTAGTGAGATTAAAAGGACGCTACTTTTTTATTTTAACTGAATGAAACTTGAAAAGAAAGACATGTTTTTTGGAAACAACATTGTATCTTTATTTGTAAGTGGAATACTATTAATTTTATTACCTTAGACTGAAGTCATCACTCGCATCACTAAAGGTCTCTTCGTTTTCCAGATGGCGGAGCGCACCAGTGGAGGGAGCAGCAAGGACAAAAAGTACGTCCTCTACACCGTGGTTGGTAACGACAGACCGCGTCCTACTGCTGGCATTGCCACGAGAGTGATACTTTGCTGCCTGCTGGTGGTGGGACTCGCGGTCGTGCCCTACGTGTCCCTTCGTCTTGCACAGGCCGACAGCCGCACCCTCGTCGTATTCCAACCCGTGCCGCTACATAATCGGAGCGCCGTGCACCGCATGGAAAGCTTACCGCCGCCCAGAGAAGTTAAGCTAATGGAGGTAGCAAATCTTAGGCTCGACAACGCAACAGTGCCGGAAGAAAACTCGTCTAGTGTCACTACACAGAAAGTCGCGGAAGCTGTGAATCAGACCACTGAGTTCGTCGAGACCCCTTCGGATACAACACCTTTATTTATTAACTCGACGGCAGCACCCACTTCTGTGCCCACCTCTCAAACGACATCTAGCACCGCTGCTCTGAATTCATCGACTTCTGAGGCAGATGACAGCAATGCAACTGAAGCTCTTGACACTTTGGCTGTGACAACGGAAACGCCACCAAACGTTACTACTGTCATCCTCTCTACTTCTTCAACAAATCATCCTCCGATCTCCACGACTTTGGATCACAGCCTAAATAAGGTTACGAATAGCAGTGCTTCGCCTACTTCTGTTCCACCAACAACGGGCACCAGTGAAAAGGAAACCTCCTCTGCCATTCCGTCAACGACCAGCAAGACGGAATCTACGCCTCTCGAAACACGGCCTTCCTCGACGTCTAGCTTTGCCCAAGACACTCAGACTACTACGCCAAAGGAAAGTATCACTTTCTCTTCTTCTGCAACTCCACGCCCAACATCAGAACCTCAGCCGGTCATCGGTCATAGTGAATCTGTCCCTCTAAAATTGGCGTACGTCTCTACATCGGCGTCTGGTAATCATGTAGGAGGCATTTGCATTTGGAAGTCTGGCAACAATATCACTGACTGGTCATTTTTCTACGAAAATATCCCCATAGAACTGCAGAGTGACCATGCAAATGGTGACCATGAATTAAGAGCAACGCTAGCTGCCGTACGAACATGGTCACCTCTGTGGCACGATGCTCATGTCTTCCTTCGGTCTCCCCATTCATCCATCAAAGAATCCGAATTGGAACTTCGACAGCGCGTGATAGCCGATCTGGAAACGCTTGCTGCTGGTCATTTTACGTATGACTTGGAGTGGAGGCTTCCACAAGGAGATGCCTTGGTTAAAATATCCAATAGCTTAGCTCATCTTCACCAAGACTACAAATTTTGGTTCCAGGATTTCCAAACCCGCATCAACGATCTGATCGGTGAACAAAACTGGAAAGTTGTAGCTCATCCAAAACACGTGAAACTGACACAAGAGTCATTCTTTGATGGCGGAAATTTGGAGAAACCCACTACTGTGACACCAAACACTTCCAACAACGAAACTCAAATCGAAACCGATCTTCCAGCTTTGAATAATAGAAGCTCACTGTTACACAAGCTCGTATACGTAGCTACGTCTGCTTCAGGAAACCATGTTGGCGGATTCTGTATGTGGAAAACAGACAAGAACGTGACTGACTGGTCCTACTTTTATGACAACGTTCCGGTGGAGCTGCAGAGTAACCACGACTCGGAGGACCACGAAGTACGAGCAGCCATAGCTGCAGTCAGGGTCTGGTCAGCCCGTTGGCACAACAGCCATGTCAGCCTCCGCTCTCAGAGGTCCCCGCTACTTCGCTCCCACACTGCCACCTTCTTCTTGGAAACATTGCGCAATCTCTCGGATGCCTCCCATTTCTCCTACGATCTAGAGTGGCAACTGCGCAAGTCCGACGAACTCATGCGGATTTCGTACAGCCTTTCTCGTTTGTACCGCAACTTTGGCCACTGGTTCACTTCATTCAAGGCGAATGTGGACGATGTTGTGGGACCTCAAGACTGGAACGCTGTGACCAAAGGCAAAAGAATTCACCTTAACGATGAACATTTCTTCATCGAGCAAGTGTTCCCTGAGGCGCCGCCTACTGAAGCGACCAAGACAGAGTAATTTTACGATAAACTTCCCGTATTTCCATGTCAGTGTGCATTTTTCGACCGTCGTTTTGCCTTTCATTTCATTATTTGATTACTTTGTAGGCAATAGCTATTGCTGCTATGTTGTTTTGCTGTGTAAAACTTAAGTGGTTTGCTCTCGACGCTTCTAAAATATCTGCATATCAAATATTGAAACTAATGCGCGGTATTGAAGACAGGACCATCGGAATGCACATTATGCAATCTCACGAATAGCGAGTGTAATCTAGCCACTAAAGTAGCCTCATCTCGACGAGTTCGTGGCACTGACGGACTGCATGTTTTTGGCCTCAAATCAGAGAAACTTAGGTTAATTTTAGCCAAGAACACTACCGTGGGTACCTATGCCAACTGATAGGGATATGTGGTTTGTGTTACAGGGTTAAACATCAGATCTCTAAAATATTACTCTTCAATATTAGATTCTTGAAAAACTTTTCAACCGTCAGATGGGTTTTTGCTCTTTGATCTCAGCTGCCAGAGCTGCTAAATGAAGGTGAAATTACTTGGAAATTATCTATCGTGCTTTTAAATATCCATAACTGGAGTTATAGACGCAGCGTATGGTGTTGTCTACGCTGAAGTTCAAGTCGAAGTATAGCTATATCAGACGCTTAAATTCGGCTGGAAACATCGTTGTTATATTTGGATGAAACTGAAGCCTCGGTTATTTTTGTTAGCAGTTGAGAAGGTGATGGTATGTTTGGTAATTGCCTCACTGGCTCACTTGACAAGTGTACTTTTCATTTTGTCATTAGGAGATAGCTTACAATTCCCAAACGTTTGTGCCTGCGTATATGATTATGCCTACTTTTAAGACAATCTCTTAAACATTCTACAGTCTGCGTCATGAAGCAACAGCGCATTGAAGTTTTTTTCATTTTATCGAGACATCGGTATATCTCATATGAGTTAATGTTTGGTAGACGGCCTTAATGTTGGAAATGAGAAAACAGTTGTTGATATAAAAGTTTAATGAAAGTTTTAAACGTAACTGCAAAACGTTCTCTCTCCATTATGCTTATCCAAGTTTGGCTGTAGTTTTTTGGTTATGGTAAGGAAAGCCTTTGTATTAACCATACTATCTCTCCACATGCGTCTCGTATCGAGAGGAGTCTTACTTGGAGATTTTATCCTTTTCTATAAATACTGCCAGAGATTCTAGGAATGACTCCCTAAATTTTGACCCAGAATGCAAGTTTGCCAGCTGAATTCTTCCAAAACTAAATTTTATTTCCGAGCAGACAACAATTTTTTTACGGCGATTGCGTGCACTTAAACATTTACAGTACAGACATTGGCGCAGTTGCTTATATGGAATCGTCATTTTTTGGCCGCAGTGCGCCGGTAGTGTGTAGAGTAGTGATGGAAAATTATACCATTCGTGACTCCAGTTATTTTGTATTGGTCATCAGTTCTGTTATTCTACAGCAACCATTTCTTCTAAGACTGCTATTACCGTACCATCTGTGAGTTTACAGGCTTCCTAATTGTTGTTGACTTCTTATCTTCAATTATCAAGAAGCATTGAGCTTAGTTGTCTCAGACAACGCTCTCCATTTTGTCAATGGCACTGTGTTCGTCTTATGTTAACTTCAGTTCAATCCTTTACGCCCTGAATTATTTCAAAACTAATATTTGATATAATACACACTCATGGAAGTCCCTTTGATAGTCAGGTGTATGAAGCAAATGACATCATAAAATACTAAGCCTTCTATCTTTACAATAAACTAATATCTTAATCTTAGCCGACACCAAAATGTATTTTTGGAACGATGCAAGAAAATGGAAGGATAACTATACAATTTTTCATCTTGAAAAGTTCATGAGACAGACATGTATGCATAGTATGTAGTTTGCCATAGCTCGCAACGATGCCAGCGTTTCTCGGAGTGCATTTGGCCCGTGCTGCATAGGCAGCACCGATGATCAACAGAGGCGTGTTGCAATCACTAGCCCAGGTTAACGTAGGCACGTCACACCAATGTCATCTGCAGCTACAATATCGTGTCACAATTTTAATCCGAAAAGCACTGAGGACCATCGGGGACTTCGTACAGGGCCCGCATTTTGGTTTTTGTACGGTTAATGTGTTTCAGGTCACGGTAAGGTGACTGTGCTGTAATTGTAGCGCGCCTCCATCCGATGATTCAGTTGGACCGTTACAGGGTAAATTTTAAACATCATTAGTGAAACTTCTGTGCTGTGTTCCATAATTTTCCTTTTTCGTATCGCTATAACATAATATTTCCTCGAAAATTGTACGTGGAAGTACATGAGATATTTTTAGTTCAAATCATTGACAATATCATACGTTTAGACGTCCTACATTTCACCAGCTAAAACTTGGAGCGGCATCTGCTCCCGGACGTACGACAGCACAAGACATCTCGTGGAGTCTTGGAAACAATAGGAAATAGATTTTGCAGATCTCATAGAGTAATGAGTTAAGGTATTAACTATGAAAACACTTTGCGTATCTCTCAGGATTATAGCATATGCCATCATATCTTGTGTGGAGTTGTGCCCCAAGGGACCCCATCGGTTACCTGAGCCGTAATGAGTTTTTTATGGACAGCTTCCCCCCCGATCTACTTCGATTTTTCCGGCCTCTATTGATTGTCTTTGGTATGTTCTTCCTCTTATTTTTTGGGCTTTCTTTTTCAGTGCGCAATGAAACGTGTGCCTGGTATCCCCGCTTTTATTTAACATTCTCCGCGTCTTTTCCCTTTTCCTCTCTTGAACCGCCGTGCAGTGTCTTGGGCAACTTTGACTTGTGAACTAGCTAATATTTTATATAAGCTAGCGTTAATTATTGTTTCACCGATATTTATCTAACGTATTAACGAGCTATTGGTTTACGTAACCCAACGTTAACAAACTCCTAAATAAAAAGTTGGCGACGTATAACTGAGTCTTAATCGTCAAGTGCTGCGGATCTTAGGTCTTGTTTAAATTGCAATGTACAATATCATTTCATTATTATCGCGCTAGCAGTGAATAATACACTGAAGAGGTTTTTATTCTGTCGTACACCTATAACTTTGATAATGTCTTTCACGGGCTACTTTAATTTTTTAATATGAACTTTATTCCATTACTGTGTCGCATATAAAGTGAATACACTTAGGAGATTTTTGTTTGGCCGCACATGGAGATTTTTGATGATTTAAAGCGTGCAGACAGACATGGGTGTACGTCATGGACCTCTCTGCCTTACTGGCTGTTGTCTATATAAAAATAAGCATTATAGCTAAAGCGTTTGCCGTGTGTCGATTGGTATTAACAATGGCATTTGAATGCGTGAGTAGTTCTGCGTTAGCTGTAAATATAAGACATGGTTGTGCTTCAGTACACATCATTTTCACCCTCAAATTAAAGTAACGAAGGTTCCAATGAAAACAGAGGTTAAAGTTTAGTTGATAGCAATGAAGATTCATTTAAAAAGTACTAGTAAAAAGTAGTGAAGTTGACTTTACAATATCTGAAAATTAATGTAATAAAGGAATTCATTTTCCATTTAAAATTGCTGTAGTTCGACTTGACATAATGTGAAATTCAAGTTTAGTTTTAAATATCTATATAGGCCCTACAACTCAAGTTGCATTTTAACATTTTGAGGTTATTCTTAGAGAAACCTTTGTTTTGAATGAAAGTGGAGTTGTATTAATTCGAGGGTTAAAAGGTCTAGTCTTCTCTCTTTGACGATGCTCCACTGTAGTTTCCTATTCATCTGTTTCCTAAGAGTGAACAGTATATACTCCTTCTACATATGGGCTATCGTATATTTTGGTTGCCATGGAAGTAGACATCAGTACCACACCATCAATAGTAGTGTGTGTTTGTGTGTGCAATTATCTAGTTAGTAAGCACAAACTGATACATATATATATATAAATATTGATGAGTGCACCTGCTTTCGTTTTGTATTCGTTTGCTCTCTTTTATTATTTCTTCTCTATTAGCAGATCTGTAGTAGCAGTAGCTAGTGGTAGAACGCTGTCACGATGCTCTGTGCTCTTGTCTACAGTCCAGGCGACTTGCCTCTGTAGATCTAATTAAGCAATAACTATGTGCATGACCCTTCGTCGAAAGACAGACGGAAATATATATAATCTTTGAATAGTTCGTCATTAATATATAGGCCTGTGCAGAGTAACTATGCAACTCTGTTATATGCACTCCACACTACCGTATCGTAATTAAACGAAATGTGTAGAAATTGGGAGTGTGTCAAATCGAACGTAAATTTCAACACATCTGTTAATATGCTTTTCTAGAAACCCTACTGTAATATAGAGAGCCGTTGGTGTAAGAGGCAAAGTGTACTATGGGGACAATACTCAAAGGCTTTTTTTTTTAGAAGTTCTTCCTACTTCTGCTAAAAGTATTTGCATGGTACTCATGCTCCTATAATTAACGGGAACCTGAGCGCCTGCAGCCAAATACATTGTAACACTGCTGTTTCACTTTCGAGTGCGACTCAACCAATTTCGCGAAGTCTGTAGGTCTCGCCTGGAAACAGTGAACTAGTAGAGGACATGGTCACAACAATATGAACCCTTGGGCGATGTACTGCTCCAGGCTATCAGCACTACCTACATAAAGCTGCAAACTAAAGGTGACAGTAACAATGCGGTTCGTACCGTAAGTTTAAGACAGTAATTATATCGGCCGAATTGCAACTTTCTTTTTCATTGCGCGACTCATTTAAATCGTATGTTTTTTTTACTAGCCTGAGCTGATCATTTGTATGAAGTTTGTATTATTGAATTATTGAATTTTTGGTGATCCTTTCAACAATGTTTGTCTTATGGGAAATGTAAAATTTTATTGTAAAAATCAAATGAAAAGATATATTTCTAGAGCTGGGTCAGGTTGTATTCACCCTACTGGAAATATTGAATAGGGGTAAAAGATAATATGCTGATGGTCCTGGACGTACATTGGGCACCTAAAATTCCCCTAAGTAAAAAAAATGATTCCTTGTGATACATAATTTTTCAGATGCTACGTTACTGTTGTGTAAAATCCTTTTGGAACTTTTATAGATAAAAATGGGAAGTAGTACTGGATGTTGGAGTCACGTCAGTTACATCATTTTACTGCTGTTACTAAACTGTACCGCGCATTGGAAACATAATTCGAATATTTGTAATAGTCCTATCACTGTAATTGGAGACCCGTTTCAAACTGAAACATCCCTAACTGGCGGACCACTATCATTCAGAAGCATTTTCGTAATTCTGACATTCCTATTTCACGATTCACTATTATAGAGGAAAACGCACATTTTTTTCCAAATTCAAATATTCCTAATTTTCGATTCACGATTGTAAAGCAAAAGTGTTTTCATATTCAAACGTTTTTAATTCTCAATTCACGACTATAAAACAGAAAAATTTACAAATGTTGAGCACGTATCACGCTACATGTCTCTGTCTCTCAACTCTCAGATTTCTACCGCACCCTTGGCTATGAGTGTAATATTACGGCACTGCTAACGTACTAGGTAGTCTGGCGCCGGTGATATGTACCGTAGATGTTGGAAATTTAAGTTTAGATGCTAGCTCTATGAATACTCTTATAAATCTTGATATTCACTTTCCTTAGTATTTCCATGGGCACTTTATATTTAGTGCTCTATTTTCATTTCTTCTCTTCTTTCTCTCATTTCTTTCTACTACACATACCGTGTTTTCTCTGCTAGAAGTTGTACAATTTCACTGCCTTATGAGCATCATTCCTAATTGCGTACTTAATTATTATGTACTTCTATAGGTAGAGTAAGATAAGCTACAGTATATGTAAATGTGTCTGTGCTTAGTCTATATATATATATATATATATATATATGTAATTTTAAAATTGCGTCGTGATGGCATCATTGTTACGTTACTATGATCAAAAAGTTGTGTTTCAAGAAGTCTTTCATTGTTATTTATAAAGCAGCTTTATATTTTATTACATTATATTTGTACTTTGACAAGAGCGTACAGTATCTACATAAGTTCTAGTCAGTATCTGCTAAGTTCTGTAATTCCCTTGAGTTTAATTAGAAACGCTTTGGGCTTTCTCTTTGTTGCGGTTTGGTGATACTAAGTGTAATGAAGAGCGTTGNTTGGGACGCAAGGTTCACTTGATGAAATGACTTCGATTTTAATTACAATCTATCTCTAAACGATGTGAAGGGGCTTTGTTTGGCTGCAAGGTGTCGATGGATGTGGCGACTTTGCTTGGGGCTGCAAGCTGTTACTCGATATAATGACTTGGATTTTTTTTACAAGATATTCCTAGACGATGTGAGGGGGTTTTATTTTGGTTGCGAGGTTTTGCTATGCACTGACGTTATTCATTATATATACGCGTCAAAAGCTGTACGTACGGTTGTTTGGGTGTATGTTTGGAAAGCAAGATGTCGCCAGATGCAGTGCGTGATACGTCTTGGATGCGAGGGGTCGCCGGATGCAGTGCGTGATACGTCTTGGATGCGAGGGGTCGCCGGATGCAGTGCGTGATACGTCTTGGATGCGAGACGTCGCCGGATGCAGTAAAAAGGGAAGTTTTATACCAAATGTCGTTAAATGCAGTTGGCGATGTGGTTTGTTCTCAGTGAGAGGTGTTGCTGGTTGCCGTAACGTATTTGTATTTTTGAATGCGAGGAAATTCTTGCTGGATGCACTGACGCAGAATTATTGCGTACTGCGGATGTTGTTAACCGTTCCGCTTCGCGTGTAGCCGATGTTCATCGGATATTAACTATATTTACTTTTCTACTCCTACACTACTGTACTTGATCATCTATGCTGCTTTTTATTTTACTCGTTACCCTCGTCTATTTAAAGTGCTTGTCTCATCTATGCGATGTATACAGGTTTGGCTGCATTCAAACATGATCTGTATGTATAGTTAATCTGCTGAATCGTTCAAGTTCCCGTTTATAGACCGCTAATCATGAATGTCCCGTTTTACAGTAACTGAATCATAAATGTTCCAAGTTAAGGTTCCCGCATCGAATCATCGTGAATAAGCAAGCCAATTTATGCTCAACTCAATCATGAAGATGCAGTTTCAAGGTCACTGAAAATACACTTGGCATGTTGTCGCCGCCATTTACGTCGCCCTTGAATTTATCGACTTAGCTTTCTACTGCACTGTCCATCAGTGATTCTATAATAATGAGGTAGATTGCTAAGGTGTTTCTAAAAACACCCGTTGGCTGTGTTTTCTGGTCACTTAAATGGTTTCCTTGTTATTAAGTTTACCTCCATGAATTAATGTACATTTATACGAGGACTACTATTGTTTGAAACGTTATTTATAGGCAAGAGAACCACTCCGCTTCCTGCACTGTAGTCATTCTCATACTCATGATGTTGTGTTGCGGTCTGCTTCGTCTTTCCTGACTTACTGTACCCATGCGACGCGCTGATCTAGTGTGGAACACCCCCGTGCATGTGTTTCACATCTCTTTCAACACACACTATGTCCCTTCCTCTTCCTGTTTGAATCGTGGGCTGCACGTCTAAGGAGACTTGCACTAATGTCTAATTCATTTTATTCAAGTATTCGAATTTTTCAGAATCTGCGATGTACATCCCTCCCAGGTGACGTACCTAGCTCTTGTTCATTGAGTTTTGTTGAATTTATTTCTCTGCGAATCTTTTTGTTGATCTGCCACTGATTCCCTACTGAACCATGTCTGCTGTACTAGTGAAAGTATCCGTCAGTGGAATGCTTGATAAGATACTAGAAATATGCCGATAACTGTCGACTCGCCACGTTGTGCAGTCTGTGTTGGTCGGTGTGTCAAGCTCTATCATACTGATAATGATTATGGGATTCGTGTTTCGAATAATGGTATTCCTGCGGGACACCAGTAATTCGTTCAGCGTTCTAGAGTTGATTAATTACTGTCGCGTGATACGTTTGCGTTCATAGAAGATATAAGGCGTGGTTTGAATAACTGTAGAGTGGCTGTAAAGTTTATGTGTTTAGAAGACTCGCAGTCGGATTTGTGCTTACCTAGAATGGCGTCGTGACTGTTGTTTGTTGTATTCGAGTATTTCGGTAAGTGGACTTGGTTGGCGCATTCTGTAAATTTCGGGGAAATTTAGGCTCCGCTTCCTTCCACTTTCATACTCCTACTGATCTTACTGCTGTCTGTTCTTCCTCTCCTTTCCCGACTTGCTGTTCCCATGCGCGTTGATCCTGTGTGGGAACACCTTCGTGCATGGGTTCCCCGTTGTTCTGTCGACATACTATATGTCCCTTCCTCTTCCTCTCTTAGAAGAGCTTAGTACTTATTTATTTAGGGAGGCTTAAATCTTCTTATAATACCTAATACCTAATTTAGGCTCCAGACTACCCCAAAAAATTGAGGTTATATAAAAAGATTGACCCAATTTTAAATAAATTTATTAAAGTTTCACACTCACTTTGCCTCCTTCGTTTTTCCTTTTACTACTCCTAATGAGGTTTTATACGGAGTAGTCTTAATACTAATAACATTGAAGAAGGCAGTTTACATCAAAGAAGCTGCGTGCATGGTCCTCTCACTAAAATTTCTTCTGTTGCTATTTCTATTTTCTTCGTCAAAAGTAGTAGCACATTTTTATGACATCTGCAAACGGTGGTTAAATCAAAAGTTTCGGCAAGTTCTATTTATATTTTTGGCTACATTGTTTGAAACTGCATGCAAATGGCAACTGACTAACGGATGTGCTTTTGGCAGCGCTCTATTATTCCTATACATAAAATAAAGTCAATAAATGAACATACAATCAATATGTATGGAATAGTATCATGAAGTTGAATGATTCCATTGCCTTACACCGCTATCACGTTACCTAACAAATATTTTATCTATCTAACGTAACAGTATCGTTACGGCACATGCGTTATTGCAGTTCCATCACAGTAAATTTACTTTCCTGAACAAACTAGGACCGAAGAGCCCTTAAGCAAACTTTGGCTTCTCGTAGGAATAGCGTTGTTGGAAGCGCTTTACCACTGAAGCCTGTGTCATGGTATAGTCAAATTGTTGATACCGCTAGTTGGAATCCAATCTGTCATGGATTTTCAACTTTTTGAGCTTTTACTAAGCAATTGCCATTTCTCGTACGGCTCTGCCGTGTTGTGTTGAAAATACCTTGGTAGAACACTCCAATCGACGCCATTCACCGCATTTAACCAACCTTTATGATTCATTATCGTCACACCCTCAAGAAACCCATAACCTTTGAATTTTCCCCTCTGCTGATTCAACTTGCAAGCTACGGTAAACCAAGTTCAATCATACTAAAATCAAAATTACCAGAATTGCAACGCAACCCATCTCACGCTCACTCCTGTACACGTCAAAAGTGTATTCATCTCCCAGTACTGTCACAGCATTGCATAAAATATCGGCTGTGCCAGTATATGGCGGGCTATAATTACGTTCACTGTCTCGCCAGCAGTTTAGACAAAGATAAATCTAAATACAATGCCGGTAATAACGATTATTCCTTCGGTGTTTGGCTCCATATGTGTGACTCAACGTCAGCTTGCGCGCGCTCTTTTCGATCTTTGTATTCGAATAAAGTGCAGTACCATTTAACGACCTTTCAAAGTCAAGGTAGTTAATGACTTCGCCTTCTTCTCCTCCAATACAGTGGCCTGTTAAAGATATGTATTTATCATCCGCTCCGTTATCAGCAGCCATTTATTCAACCCCGTCATTTCTCAATAAAGATAACTCACTTCTTTAGTTTTATTGTCGTGTCCCCCTTGACACGGATTTTCCTTGTTCTTCGAGCGTTTTGTTCTTATTATTTTTTTTTTTTAGTTTGAGAGAGAGTTTTCCTAGTCCTATGAAAATAGTCTCCACTTAGAGGCAAAAACATTTTAACATCAATGCTAAGAATGACCGTCATGTATTTATATATTTGTTTATATGTTTCGTGTCACGCTCTTTACGAAATTGAAATGGCCTAGGCGAAAAATAGACCACGCTAGCCGGCGGGCCCTTTCCCTGCCACGATATGTTTGAGCCTCGCAAACCGAAGGAACCAAGTGCCTTTTCCGCATGAGATGTTGCAACTTGCCGCAGTTCCTGCTGACGAGGTTAGTTTTGTAATGTTAGATAGGCTCTCAATACTTCCCCTTCTGTTTCGGGAGGGGGGACACGGATCGAGGTGGCTGACCTATTCGGCTAGTCTTCTACCTTCTGTGCAGAGGGCCACGGAAGGGACCATCTGCACGGGCGTTTCTTTCTTCTGTCTTCTCCTCTTTCCGTTTTTCGTTTCTTTCTTCTGTCTGGCGTAGCTGAGCGAAAACGTTCAGTCGTGCCGGGGAGTTGGAGATGCACAACTTGCGCCATTTTCCTGTCCGTAGTGCACTGATCACTGAAAACTCATCCTAGTTCGCTTATAATCTGAGACCCACCGGCAGAAAAGCCGAGATAAAAATCACTGGTAATTTAAACCGAGACATACTTCGCGTCCTAGTGTCGCACAAGCCTGTGTTAAACGACAGAAATAGTTTGCCGTGGTATAGACATTGTGTCCCTGATGCGCTAGTCAATAGCTCAAAAAAGCCGGGGTGTTAGTCCCGGTGTCTCTTTGGGAATGGGCCTCTTGGTTCGTCTACTGCCGCCTATCTAATCTACTACTTCAGAGTTCGATAGGCCAGGTTACCGTATAGATTTTGTAATTAAGTAGCGTTTTTATGGAGATCGATGACCAAGTTGCAGAAAATGGCAGAAGTGAAATTCTTATCTCTTTATCTGAAGGCATTTCTTGCTTGAAACGGTTCTTGACAGACGGGGCGGTAGACACAGTGAATTCTCTCAGCTTTCTGTCTTTCTTTAACGCTGAATTTTCGCTTCATGAGAAAAACTTGGATGTAGTGAAGCCATATCCGTCGGAGGCCAAGATACACGATGGGGAATTCATTGAATTCAGCAATGCTCTGCTGCTAACTAATGTAAAAGTTTTTCTGCACTTCTGTGATGGGGAGCGGTTGTGCTGCTTTAGAAGAATTAACAGAGAGAGAGAGAGCACTCATCTCTTATGACAAGTTTAGTTGGCCTTTGTAGCGTACTCTCTAGAAGCATATTAGTACCTAATAAAAGTATGTTAAAATAGAACGCCTCGTGGCCTTAGACCATCACCCGCGGTAGGGGCCAAGTTCAACGCCGTCATTTTTTATGGTCAGTATACTCTAGAATTTTGGCATTTTTCACATCTCAGTCAACCCATCTGACTGACTAAAAAAATTATTATCACTCAACTCCTTCTGCCTGTGTTTGGGTGGACAGCCAACAAAATTCATCGCCGTCGTTTTCGATGGCGAGCTATTTTCAGTTTTTTTCATTGTTCACATCTAAATCAACGCACCTGACTCCCTACACAAAGTTATGAACATTGCACAACTTCTGCCTCCATCTGGGTGGAGTAACAAATTCAACGCCGTCATTTTTTGATGGCCAGGTAACTAAAAATTTTTGCTATTTTTCGCATCTCAAACAACCCACCTGACTGCATTCAAAGAATTATTATCATAACTCAACTCTTTCTGGGTGGACAGAAAACAAAATTCTTCGCCGTCATTTTTGCATGGGTCACATCTAGGTCAACCCACCAAACTCTCTGCAAAAAAATTACGAACATTGCTCAACTCCTTCTACCACTTCTGGGTGGACAGACAAATATATAACGGGTGTTCCTAATTTTTTTCCACAAATGAAGCTATAGGTTTCTTACAATAACCATATTTTACTCTATCGATGCATATCCGAAAATGCCTTCTTTTAAAGGTACGTTGACTTAGAGTTCAGTAGTGCGATTCACTTAATCGGCGAACTGCTACACTTTACAACGAAGACAAAGGTGCACATCGGCCATTTGCTGACATTGATTACTCTAATTGGCGGCCGCTAATACCCTGGATGGTGGTGCGCCGTATGCAAACAAGTGTGAACTCTAATGGGCGTCAGGGTGTACGTCGGTGAGACGCCTCATCTCTACAAAGGTAAGGTATCACTCTAATCTACACCGTACCTGATTTCNCCCACTTTGCTTCCTTCCCATCTTTTCCTCCTACTGCTCTTTCTTCAATCTGTTCTTACTCTTCTTTCCCGACTTGCTGTTCCCATGCGCGTTGATCCTGTGTGGGAACACCCTCGTGCATTGGTTCCACGTATCTATCGTCACACTATGTATCCCTTGCTTCTTCCTCTGTTAGATCGCCGTTGCTGTGGAGACGGAGACTTAAACTACTCAATATAATAATAATAATCTTTACGAAATCGAAATAGGCCTAGGCGAAAAATAGGCCACGTTAGCCGGCGGGCCCTTTCCCTACCACAATATGTTTGAGCCTCGCAAACCGAAGGGACCAAGTGCCTTTTCCGCATGAGATGTTGCAACTTGCCGCAGTTCCTGCTGACGAGGTTAGTTTTGTAATGTTAGGTAGGCTCTCAATACTTCCCCTTCTGTTTCGGGAGGTGGGACGCTGATCGAGGTGGCCGACCTATTCGGCTAGTCTTCGACCTTCTGTGCGGAGGGCCACGGAAGGGACCATCTGCACGGGCGTTTCTTTCTTCTGTCTTCTCCTCTTTCCGTTTTTCGTTTCTTTCCCCTGTCTGGCGTAGCTGAGCGAAAGCGTTCAGTCGTGCCGGGGGGGGGGGGGTTGGAGATGCACAACTTGCGCCATTATCCTGTCAGTAGCGCACTGATCACTGAAAACTCATCCTAGTTCGCTTATAATCTGAGACCCACCGGCAGAAAAGCCGAGATAAAAATCACTGGTAATTTAATACGAGACATACTTCGCGTCCTAGTGTCGCACGAGCCTGCGTTAAACGACAGAAATAGTTTGCCGTGATATAGACATTGTG
Organism: Parhyale hawaiensis; assembly: GCA_001587735.2. Classification (NCBI taxonomy): domain Eukaryota; kingdom Metazoa; phylum Arthropoda; class Malacostraca; order Amphipoda; family Hyalidae; genus Parhyale; species Parhyale hawaiensis. The sequence continues at coordinate 22,020,419 of LQNS02278160.1, forward strand.
TCCCTGATGCGCTAGTCAAATTTCCTACTAGTACTTCAGACTTCGATAGGCCAGGTTACCGTATAGATTTTGTAATTAAGTAGCGTTTTCATGGAGATCGATGACAAGGTTGCAGAAAATGGCAGAAGTGAAATCCTTATCTCTTTATCTGAAGGCATTTCTTGCTTGAAACTGTTCTTGACTGATGGGGCGGTAGACACAGTGAATTCTTTCAGCTTTCTGTCTTTCTTTGACGCTGAGTTTTCGCTTCATGAGAAAAACTTGGATGTAGTGAAGCCATATCCGTCGGTGGCCAAGATACACGATGGGGAATTAATTTAATTCAGCAATGCTCTGCTGCTAACTAATGTAAAAGCTTTTCTGCACTTCTTCTGAGGTGGGGAACGGTTGTGCTGCTTTAGATGAATTAACAGAGAGAGAGAGAGAGCACTCATCTCTTATGACAAGTTTAGTTGGCCTTTGTAGCGTATCCTCCAGAAGTATATTAGTACCTAATGAAAGTATGTTAAACTAGAACGCCTCGTGGCCTTAGACCATCACCCGCGGTAGGGGCCAAGTTCAACGCCGTCAATTTTTATGGTCAGCATAGGTACTCTAGAACTTTGGCATTTTTCACATCTCAGTCAACCCATCTGACTGACTAAAAAAATTATCACTCAACTCCTTCTGCCTGTGTTTGGGTGGACAGCCAATTCATCGCCGTCGTTTTCGATGGCGAGCTAATTTGAGTTTTTCTTTTTTCATTGTTCACATCTAAATCAACGCACCTAACTCCCTACACAAAGTTATGAACATTGCTCAACTCCTTCTGCCTCTTTCTGGGTGGAGTAACAAATTCAACGCCGTCATTTATTTTTTGATGGCCAGGTAACTAAAAAATTTTGCTATTTTTCACATCTCAGACAACCCACCTGACTGCATGAAAAAAATTATTATTATAACTCAACTCTTTCTGGATGGACAGAAAACAAAATTCTTCACCGTCATTTTTAATACCTTGCTAATTCTATTTTTTTTTTTTTTTGCATGGGTCACATCTAGATGAACCCACTAGACTCTCTGTAAAAAAATTACGAACATTGCTCAACTCCTTCTACCACTTCTGGATGGACAGACAAATATACAACGGGTGTTCCTAATTTTTTTCCACAAAATGAAGCAATAGGTTCCTTACAATAACCGTATTTTACTCTATCGATGCATATCCGAAAATGTCTTCTTTCAAAGGTACGTTGACTAGAGGCGTCTTTTTGTGGCCACGCTTGCATTCAGAATCACCGTAATCATGATCATCGTGATCACTGAAAAGCACAAGAACGGTCAACGATTTTGTAAACAAACCAGAGACGCCATGTCAATTTTCTAAAAATATATTTTTAGTATATTTTTAAGAAAAATGGTAGGGACTGGATTATTATGAGCCTTTATTTATTATGAAGCCAATGCATAACTGAATTAACAGTATTTAAAGAATTTTCAACATACACACGCATTAAATATGAAAACTACAATTTTGGAAGTCAATATTACAAACAATCAGGGATGTCGCGACCGGGGGGGGCGGG
>LQNS02278160.1:22104884-22122301 GCA_001587735.2 Parhyale hawaiensis
AACGAGAGGAGGTGTAAGGACACGCGTGCGGCTGGCGCAGGCGGATGCTGAGGTCCATTGTCCTTCTTCAGAAGGTGTCATTTGCGCTGTTTCTTTGGTGCTCTCAGGGTGTCAACTTTACGGAGGCAAGTCGCCGTCGGCCGTTGCGCTGTTTCTTTGGTGCTCTCAGGGTGTCAACTTTACGGAGGCAAGTCGCCGTCGGCCGTTGCGCTGTTTCTTTGGTGCTCTCAGGGTGTCAACTTTACGGAGGGAAGTCGCCGTCGGCCATTGCGCTGTTTCTTTGGTGCTCTCAAGGTGTCAACTTTATGGAGGGAAGTTGCCGTCGGCCATCGCGCTGTTTCTTTGGTGCTCTCAAGGTGTCAACTTTATGGAGGGAAGTCGCCGTCGGCCATCGCGCTGTTTCTTTGGTGCTCTCAGGGTGTCAACTTTACGGAGGCAAGTCGCCGTCGGCCATTGCGCTGTTTCTTTGGTGCTCTCAGGGTGTCAACTTTACGGAGGGAAGTCGCCGTCGGCTATTGCGCTGTTTCTTTGGTGCTCTCAAGGTGTCAACTTTACGGAGGGAAGTCGCCGTCGGCTATTGCGCTGTTTCTTTGGTGCTCTCAAGGTGTCAACTTTACGGAGGCAAGTCGCCGTCGGCCTTGGCACGAGACGTACTTGGAGCTGCTGTGCTAGTTTGTGACCTGTTTTTGACGTACGTATTTATCTGCTCTGACAAAAATTTGCCTTATATGCCAAGTGTGTGTTTTTTTTTACGTTACAAGCTAACTGACACTGCTGTTTACAGAGCTGACTTTTTTTTGCAACTTGGAGGTGTCTTACATATATATATAGAGCCAAACGTTATACCACCGAATATGTGCTTTTTTACGTTCTAGATCTTACTTTTGTAATGACAAAACTGAATTTATCTGGCGGTTCAGGGTTGCTGATTTGTGATTGGAGTAACCATCGAGTTCTCTCGTTGTGGCCTTATTCCCCAAGAAACTGGGAGACTTAGCACGTACCCTGATGATTTTTTACTGAAAATTCTAATGCTTCACAACGACCGTGACCATTCCAGTGGTCCGTGACATTCATCCAACCAGGTTTATGAGTGTATTTAATTTTACTGTTTATGTTACTTAATGATGATTCACAACCAGAGTGACCCTTTAAAGTTGCCCTTGGCATTAATCCGACAGACAGTAAACTACTTTCCCTTCAGGTAAAGTCATAGTTGCGTTGACCATACACTATAGCTAGGAAACGCTCGTGCACTGGTCCATGCTGCAGATAAATTCACTCTAGGGGCCAATAAGAGGAGTGCATGGCTGCAGTCGAACACAGATTATTTGAGTTAACTGTTATTGACTGAAGACTCGTATGACAACTGTACCCCTCGACTGTAAGCTCAGTCTACCCAAGGATGATTAACGGGAACAGGTTAGCGCACTGCCGAGGGGGCGGCGCTTGCGCGCGACGGGCGTACAAAGCGATGACGTCATAAAAACGTACGTTTATCAGTAGCTATTTTGCATTGTTTCGTGATCATTTTATTTTGGCCTCTAGAGTGTGCTACAATCATTATAGTTGCACAAAAAATATGTATTTTTTAACTCTCAGAAGCATAAAATTTTGAAAGAACGTTGCTTAAAAGGCTCATAAAAGAGCAGATAAATTCAACCGGCAAACGCCTGCATGTATCAGAAGCGCTTTTAGAACCAAGTTTATCGTCTTTAGAATGTAATCAATCAAGTGAGTTTTATCGAGAGTAATATAGCATCCTAAAGATGGATTTAAATGAGTGAAAACCGCAATGTTTTCGATTCATTTTCGTCTTCTACCAGTGATCTGCTACCCTCTATAATTTCAAGCCGCTGCAACAAAAATTTGCTCAGATGCTAACGATTGAACGCAGAGATAGAAGAACTTTTTAACAAGATTGTTAAAAGAAACATTAAAGGCAAAAAAATTACTTTTTGTCCGGCGAAGTAATATTAAAGCAAAAGTCTATATAGAATACGCAGAAGCCATACAATTGCTCAGTAAAATTAGAAAAAAAAAATATCAGCTGCTATACGCTGCGCGTGTTACAGCAGTATAACAGCAGGGTGGCGTCCGACTCGCTTAAACTAACTTTCAGAAAATATATATATATATGTATCTAACCGTATTCCACATACCTTAACTGTCTCATGGAATGATGTTGTTGAAATTGGCGAATGCTAAATCCATAATTATTCCAATGATGCTGAAGTTTTTACGATTATGAGAGGCGGATATGTTAACGACACGTACGCGACTGCACAACTTAATGCAAACATTTTACCGACTCTTTCCGACAGGGTGCTGCCTCTTACGGATAAGCAACCTAAATAATCATAGACCGCAACAGTACTTGACTCTTAGTTCCAAAAGTGGCCTCTGACACTGTCGGCAATATGGGAAAAATGGGATTTTCTCAAGAGCTAATATGAACATGTCCAGACGGTCATGTAGGCAAACGCCCAAGTGAGTCCCCGCCGTATCCAAGATACCTTCTCCGCAAGAAAAATATTGGGTACCTTGGAATTTTTTCTTTAGTATTAGATAGGGGGAAAAAAACAGCTCTTGAGAAAATCCCATTTTTCCGTTGCCGACTTCTGGCCGCCAGCGTTTGACCTAAGAGTCAAGTACTGTTGCGGTCTATGTAAACAATAATAAAATTTTGTCCTTCAGAAAGCTAAAATAGTTCGTAGATGCTTTTATATATATTTTTGTGGAACTTTAATAATTGTAGAACACTCTGGAGGCCCAAATGACATGATGGAGAAACAATGTACACTAGCTGCAAATAACCGTACTTGAACTCTATGACGTCACGCGCCTCATTACACATGATGCACTGTGGCTTGGCTCCGCCCCCTGGGTTAATCCTGATGGTCTCATAATCCTTACAGTACACCCTCTAGTAGACTATGAGTGACAGAACTGCTGACGCTGCATTGCCGGGCACCAAGACTTCTCTCCTAGCTTGGAACAGGCAAGGCAACACCTCTATCAACTGAGCCGCTTGGGATATTACGTATTTATTGAGTGTGTTTGTTTCTTTGCATACGTACGTATGTACCCAGGAAGCAATGAGTTACGCTCTTTGCTTCATGATATGTACCTAGTTGATGGTTATACCCACATCAGCAGCACGTCATGCGTGCCTAACTTACGTGCTCGAGGTGCCGAGTTCAAGCGACAAGCCTGTCACGGGATCTTTGTCGCGTCCGGCGCGTTGAGTCGGCAATTGTTTGGTATGCGGAAACTGGGAGGGGCACCTGCCTGACCAGGAATGGGAGGGTGGGGGGGGGCTCGGGCCGTTGAACCTTCCGTTTCGGCGCCATAGTTCTTAGCGACCCGTGGTCGGCTGCGGCTCTACTTACTCCTCTTGGGGCTAGTTGGCCTATATCTGCAGCACGAACCAGTGCATGTGGGTTTTTCAAGGGAGGGTACAGTCAAAGTTGACTTTATCTTTACCTTTATAGGCTAACAGGTCACTTAGTTCTACATGACATTCGCCTGAGAGCCGCGGAACCATAGACTCTGTCTTCATAATTTGCCTGTCGGAAGGATTTTTTTAATCGATTATCTAAAATCACCCGATATTGTGGTTCGTATAGATATCGGATAAATGCCTATAATTTGGGTAATGTATATTATATATTTTTAAATGGCACCTACTGGATTTTTGAAAGCATGCAAATTGGTCATTTACTGCGATTGCTGGGACGTTTGTCCACGAGATATACACTAGTGCAGGTCTCCACCTTCTCAAAATTGTGGCATTCTTTGAGCGCACTTTCTAAGTGGACGGTTATGATTCTGAGAGAATGTAATCTATTGATTCTCCAAAGAGCTGGAGCTGCTTCCTTTGGAGAATGCGATAAATTTTATTACAATGTATATATACTTTACAGGACTAACGAAGATACTTCGCTCACCAATCCATATCGATAACACTGCGCAGTTTGTTAAATGCTTGCCTGATTGCTTGCTCAGTATGTTAGTATTAAATAGGAATTTTTTTTTTTCAGGGGAAAAGGAACCGTTGTATTACGTCATGCTTAAAATCTAAGCATTTTGCGACGTCTGAAGTACCTGCTAATATTAGCATGGATACCGAAGTTCACTTCATCTCCCCCTCCTTATCAAAGTTGTATTTGATCTAAGTTTACGATCCGCAAATTGAGTAGAAGTTCAACGACTGAAAAACTGAAGATATTCTTCGAAGCAGCGCCACGGATTTTAGAGCGCAGAAAATGGGGGTAGTATTTTTTTTTTTTTTTTTTGCCGTCTTTTCGTGATGACACGGTCTGCTAGTAAATGATATGAAGAATATCGCACCTATGTTTCTACGCTGGCGTGCAGATACATAATTCGTAATACTCATAAGGAAAAAGGAAAACTGTATATTTTTCTCATCTAAATTCAGCGCCGAACATATTATGCGCGCAGCACCCGAACGTATTAATTCTCAAAGATAACATTCTTACAGCTAACACATGGGAGAAGATTTACATACACTGGGTACTGGAAGAGGTCTTGCATTTATTTTCAGAAAATAAATAATCTACAATAATATGGGCAACGGATGTGAGTAGATGATTTCATGAAGCCTGTTGCAATAAAATATTGGAACTGTGAGAGTATACCCTAAAGTTCACGTTCAAGAATACTCTATTTCCAAGCTTTTACGGGACAAGAACGGTATGTTCACTCTAGCAAGCGTTCCTGCGTTTTCTTGAGCGTATTACCGCACATATTGACGCTTTGTTTACATCATTACTGGTGCTAAAGGATCACTCGGAGCGCGCATACCTCCGCCGAGCACTGCGATGGTGAGCAAAAATTCAGATTTTTAGTCTGGAATCCTGGATTTCTTTTGTATCATAACCGATATTTGATGGACTATTACTCGAAGCATTTGTTGTAGTTCCTCTAAATATTTTGAAGATCCGTCCATAGCGCTTCAAGTTATGAGTTGATATACAGTAAGACAACTCGAGAGAAAAACACACAAGCGATCAAACAGGTCGTCGCCGAAATTGGTCATTTTTAATTCCTAACATTTCTAAAGCAGTTCCTGTATACTCCATTGCGATTCGTTCATAACGTTTGGCATATGAGCCATAGTAGTCGACTTTAGATCAAAGTTGGCATCCAAGAATGGGCCAATTGGTCCGTAAACTGACAGCAATCTAATCGAATCTTATCGCTGTCAGAGCAAAACCTAAAGAGTTATTGACGGATCTTCATAAAAGTTACAGTAATTGTTAGGCCGTGCTCACACATCCCTCATCGTAAAGCGTTCAATCACGAAAATGAACACGAGCCGCCCGTCAACTTTTTCTATCGCTGTCCAGAAGTAGAAGCGACCTTCATTCAGATGAATGACGGTGCGCGTTCAGTTATGATACTGTTTCTTTACTTTTCGCTTATATTTCGCGTGGGTTTGAAGTCACATTCGTATCCCATACTCTCAGAACCTAAATTTGAAAGGGAGGGCCTATTTTTAAAATATTTATAGCGTGATAAACCGATACAAGGGAAATCAGCATGCGGCCATCCGCTGCGTTGCCAAATCAAAGATGGCGTCAGTGTTCTTAGTACAACATTTTCAGCTAAGCTAGTTTTCTTGTGCTAAATATTAATACACTGATTTTGATCGTCAAAATAATGGTAAAAAAGCATTTTTGTCGACTTTTTCACGATTTAAAAACTATTTAGAGGATTAATTTAGTATTTATAGGTTCTGTTTACTGAACTTGATTCACGTGGCGCATTCATAAAAGGGACGTGCTTCATCCTTCAGTCTCCCGCATTTACTGCAGCTGCTTCCATCAAATCAACGTGCCGCGTTTATCAGCTTGACTGAACACGTTACGATCAGAGGCGTGTAAACATGGCCTTAAAAATGTTGGAAGGCCCAAATGACCAAATTTTAGTGATGATCGATATTTTCATTTGTGTGTTCGACTTTATATTTGTTTTAGTATTTCACTGTACTTGTCAAAACATAACTCACAAAGTTGCAGACGGATCTTCAAGAAACTTTCGTATAGGCCTACTGTCAGTCTGTTACTAACGTTAAATGGTACTAATTGCCAGATGTTGATATTAATAAAAAAAATCCTGGTTTCAGGGCCAATTATATTTTTCATTAACATTGCATTAGTTTGCGGAAGGATCCGGGCTCTAGTGATGAGAAGTGTAAAGCAAGTTCTATGTCAGATAGTTTGACTCCTGCTCTTCCTTGCCGAGATGGTTACTCTAGACGCCTAATTTTCTTGGATGAAATGTACTACTGGGGCGCGCCTCCAGTCCAACCACCGTCGCTGGCACCGGCTGCTGTAGGTAGTGGCTCTAACTCCCTATTCCAATATTCGCGCCTCTAACTTCGGCAGTCAACCTGGCTGACATTCTGGGCGACAGCCAGTTTTGCTCTGCAATTAACAAGGAGGAGGTTTAATCAGAAGGAGAAAACAACGGCTGCGGAGATTTTCAGCTGAGTTTTCCAGCATGGCTGAAGTCTGGCTGGCGCGATTATTGGTTGTAAGAACGGCTTGAAGCCTCTTTTTGATGAGAAGGGATGACTGAGAGCTTGTGATTGGTGGGAAGGGAGCAGCCACCGAAGAACAAAAAACTTTCTTGATCAATACAGCGAAATGTGGCTGTGCTCTCTCCTTCTATCAAAGCTCTTTGGCGATTAGATGGCCTGCACCACATCAGCACAACCTGGCTCGTGGACACTGCCAGCAAAAAATCTTGGAGTAAATTTTTACTGCGAGAAAATAATTAACTTTCAAGACGTGACGGAAACTTGAGGGGACGGATGAATAAGATACCGGGTACGATATTCCTCGAGTTTTCTGAAGAACCGGAAATTTAAAATTTAGTACGCATGAACTATTTGTGCCGCGAAGATCATTGAAAAACAGCCTGAGCCTCATGCCGCCAGCCTTCTCTTCCTAACGCCACCAGCCAGTAGCTACGGTAAACAGGCAGGCTCCCTTCAATGGGAATCAGCGAACGTGCGCAGTCCAGCAGGGGTTACCTATAGTTTCTCCCAGGCTGCTCTCAACTGGTCTCCCTTCTGCAATGTCAAGGCCTCCTAGAGTACTTCAAAAGGCCTTCGCTATGCCCGTTGAGGCTTAGTGCCTGATCCACTGTTATCGCTTGAGGTTGTACTGTACTGCTGGCTGTGGGCTTCTGCAAGTGCTCTAGGTGTAGCGAATGGCGGCTTTGTGGTGACTTTATAGGCTATCTTAGTCTCTTCCGTACCTACTTTTTTTCTCCCTTCCATTTTTCTACTTTTGTTGATAGCCCTCGTTCTGTTCTTCCCCTCCATCCCGACTTAATATTCCTGTCGAATGAGGTAAGCTGAAGAAGCTTCACTGTGGCAACGAATCACTATCCTTTTTTCGTTCTGCTCTGTAGCGTTGCAAAACTAAATAACGAACTCTCGAAGTGCGCAGCAACTTAAGTAAGTAAATTCTAAGTGATGCCAATGCATCTAAAATACGGACAGACTGATAATATTTATAAGGTACCTACGGCTTCTGTTCGCTCGTCAAGCGTAATAAGAAATTGTTAAATAAACAGAAAAATGTGCTTAAATTTTGAGTGCGCAGATACGCTAGTTCTAATATTAACCAGAACTGGAGTCTGAGAGCGCAGATATATGGGAGCATTTAGTCACACATTCCTCGTATCGTTCAACAGTTCCAGGAAAAATTCTGGACGACCCGTCCTTATTGTTTGGAGTATGTCGTTAAAAGAAAGAACTAGAGCACTCTGAGAGCGCATACCTCCGCCACGCGAGGAAACGGTAGTAAAAAATTTAAATTGGCTCTGAAGCCATAATTTTTTTGTATAAACTCAAAAATCTAATCATTTGTGCCTTTTGATAGTAATAACAGCTTGTGCAATTTTCTTGAAGATCCGTTTGTAACTTTTTGAGTTATAGTGCTAACAAACGTTATGACAAACATGAGTCAAACATACAAACGAACAAACCGATCTGCACCAAAATTTGATCAATCATGTCTTGTAACATTACTACTAACCCCTATAAATTTCATAAAGATCCATTCATTATTTTTTTATTTATTGTGCTAACAAGCATAAAATTAAAAACAGCGACAAACGAACGAAAGAACCAACGGATCATTACCAAAATTTGGTCATTTACTCTTTGTTATATGCCTAACAACTCATGTTGATTTCGTAAAAATCCATAACTTTTTGAGTTATAGCATTGAGAAAAATAAGGCAGACAAGCAAACAAACAAACGGATGGACATATCTTCACTGAAAGTTATTCATCTGTTCCTGTTAACATACCTAACAATCTCTGTAAATTTCATCCAAATCGGTTCAATACTTTTTGAGTTATCTTGGTGGCAGACAGGCAGGTAGACAGACAGACAAACATACAGACAGACAAACACGACGAAAACATAACCTCCTTGGCGGAGGTAATAACTCCTGTTAATATAATAAAAATCCATCGATAACTTTTTGAGTTATGGCATTGAGAAAAATGAGGCAGACAAACAAACAAACAAACGGATGGACATATCTTCACCAAAAGTTAATCATCTGTTCCTCCTAACATACCTAACAATCTCNCACGCCTCGAAGACTCGGCTAGAGTCATTATTGAACTACCTTGACAAGCCATCACTTTAGCAAGTGATTCTTGCTCGACGGAGTCCAGTTTATTTTCTAAACTACCGAGAGTAACGCAGTTAGACCGGTGTTCTGCAGTCACATTCTAAGTATGGACTGTCTCTACTAACATACCTTACAATCTCTGTAAATTTCGTCCAAATCAGTTCATAACTTTTTGAGTTATCATGGTGACAGACAGACAGAGAGACGGACAGCCAAACACGACGAAAACGTGACCTCCTTGGCGGAGGTAATAACTAGAGCCCGGGCAAAATCCTAGTCTTCTTGGCAGCAGTAATACAAGAGACTCCGTTAAATAGGACCACTAGTGGCCAACTTAATTAAGCATTATTTACCTATGTACTGGTTACATTTTCTCTCAATCGTTACATGACAATAGTGGCGTTGGTTTTGAAACCAGTGTGATCGATTCATATTAAACGGTTGGCCATATTATACGGTGATCATATCATGTGCAGTCGAATGGACTATTAACCAATCTCCTGGTAGAGAGCTCAGGCGGACTTGGAAAAGAACTAAACTATTATGGACGAACTCCCGCCCCGCGTCGCTGTGTCATCTACAGGACGTGACTCATCCATGTATGATATGGCAGCTGAATGAGAATTACTCAGTAACTGCCCTTGTGACGTCAGCGATAGCGATTATATGCTATATTCCCATAGATAACCATGACGAAAACGGATATCAATGATAAAGCTTGCCTCTGTACTCTTGTACTTAAGTATATCTGTGTTTAGGCTACATTGTTATATCAGTTGAGAGGGTTTCACGAAGGTCTGGGATATAATACGGCCCATCGTCTATGCACCGGCGCACTGCGCAGTTGTCAGTTGCTTCTCGTTCAGTGTGCATCGCAATTTTTCTTTTCCGATCTGGTGACAGCAAAACTCGTGTACGTTGATGCATTGCTCACAATTGCTTTCGAGTTCGGGTTGTTCGATCGGTTTATCTGTTAGTGTCATTTTCAGTTATTCATTGTGGTTTAACCTTTTTTTTTCTTGCCTTTGACGTTGAAGTGACATAATGTTATATCTACGATCGAGAGAAGTTTTCATCCTCCCTCTAAAATCTAAAGGGTTAGGTGTGAGCAATTCCTCCGACTGCTCAAGCCGTACATTCTGCAGTACTATGCCAATTGGCAATTGTGGTTTGGTAGTTTAAATAATTCAAAACTTGCTTTGAACCTTTGAAAACCAAAGCGGTTGTGTTTTCCCTACTATCAGTTCTTTTTAGAGTAAATGTCCTGAAAATTTTGCCATGCGTTTGGTTTTTCAGTTTATTTTTTGTTTTTATTTTTTTGCTTTTCAAGCCGTTCATTTTGCCTGATTACGGTAACTGCTTAAATTAAATGGTACTACTTTAAGTTATCAGAAAATTATGGCGAAACCCCTCTAAACCGAAGCGAATTCTTATTGTAACATAACAATTTTCTTCGTCCTTGTAAGTATCGCCAGATAACAGGAGCTATAAAACAAACCATACTGCTTTATGTAACATTTTACAATCATATTATGCATATCAACTGTATGAAAGCTTTTAAGGCACTCACGATTTTAGCTTAGAACTTCAACTCGGACAACCTGCAGCAGCCCTGTCCGCGCTTGTTAGCGCGTCTGTCCAACGGTTACAATTTCTCTGTGAGTATGGAGGATTTGAGCCCTTGAAAGCTCAGGAACGGCAAAGCTCTTGCCTTTATTATCATCAATGTATCTTCAATAAGTAGAATTACAAAACCTCTGGGGTAAACATTATATAAAGCAATATTTAATTATTGTTAGCAATGTACGTTTCTTTGATGAAAATCACTCGACTTGCCCCAGATCGTTGGTCACATGGGAACTTCTTGGCGTTCTGCAATTTCACGATCGCACACAGCCAACCATCAATCGCCGAATTTGTGTCTAATTTAAATTAATGCCACTATCACAATCGCGGATTTTACTCATTCAATTCTGTAATTCCGCGATCCGGGATGTTGAAGTCAGGGTTGGCTCTCGCGGGCCGTCCGGTTTGTGCTAACTGGCCTACAGTGACCCAATGGCCTTGTCTGTTAGCTGCTTCTGCGGACAGTCCCTTAGATTACTTGCGGGCCGTCAAGCTCAAGCTCAGCGGCCTGTAGTGGCTGACCGTTGCAGTTAAGTGCCTTGGCCTGACTAAAGTAGACCCTGGAAAGATCGAGAGTGCTGCTAGTGTCGTAGTGGGTCCGTTAATGCTTCAACGGAGGGATTCTGGGGGGAACTGAGGGTGATATCGATGCCGTATTCAGTCCGTAAGCTAAACTAGCTCGTGTTCCTGGTCGTGTACGTTTTTCCGATGAGTTACCTCTCAGACGTAACTTGTCCTTTAGAAATTATGTAGCTTGAATCTTCTTATCTAGAGAAGGTGAAGGAAACAAACTGTTTTCCAGATTGCTGTTTACGAAATGCCAGCGGGTTTCCCCTCTCCGGAGCACCATTACAAGTGAAAAAGTACAGGGTCTCTCAAATCAAGACGCAACCGTGTGTTCACAAGGATACAGATATGTATTTTTTAAATCACTCACTACCTGGCTTCTAATGCCTCAACGTAGCTTATACAATAAACATTAAGCGGGTAATACCAGTCGAAATAGTAACTCACTTATAGTACATATTGCATTCTCAGTACCGACCTGCTGCATTGTAGGAGCTGCCCATTAAAGTCCTCCACCTACTAAGTGGTAACTTGGCTTAGTAATGGGAAACGAATGCATGAGTGCATAAGTTGGTGAGTGGGAACCTGATACGGTTGACAGTTGACTTGACAAACAATTTATTTCCCGCCCTTTTCGAACGCTAAATTTGCAATCGCAAAATAGCGAGTGTGGACTACTTGCTGTACTATCGAGTGCTCAACACTGCGCGCGTGGCGCTTGAGCTTTGTCCACAGTACCTATTGCGACCGAGTACCGAAGCGTGTTGTGTGTTCAAATATGATGACCACAGCATCCCTACGCGCAGAAAGAAATCTCTCACACAGTAAGTTATAGAGTTTACTTATATTTACCTTTTAATAGTTAACTCTAAACATGAATCTGATTAGATTTATCCTTGAAAAGGTAAATATAAGCTTACCGTTTCGGTGATTTCTTCATGTATAGGAACTGCTCCATGTACACACCATGCCTTTGATTATTTTAACCATCATTTTCATTATCCATCGTCATACTCCTTTCTCAGCATCAGTGCGTAAATTAGCCTTCCAAAAATTAACACCATGTTATCAAAATGACGCTATGTCTCTAAGGTCTGTGCATGAATGCCTAAACGGAAGAAATGAGTCAGCCGCACGCCTTCAAGCAACGACTGTGTTAGACAGCCATTACTGTCCTGTGCAACGAGGTCTCGCTGTGCCTTCATCCTCTACCAAATTTCTACCCCACAAAAAATATTTTCCAAGTGCATGCCAGAATTTTCCTTGGAAGCTGCCGAGTTTTTAGATGACCTCATACAGCAGCAGAAATGAACTTCATTATTACAGATGTGTGATAGGATTCCCAAGTAGATGTTACAACATAGAGATGGTCTCAAAGAGCCTCGCCGTGCTCCTCCACAGCTTCGGAATCATAATGGTACAATAATTATTAGTAATCTCAACACGACTTGAAGTGGCCGTGGCCAGCCAACCTTTTGGTGTTGCGACACGCGTGAAACGTCAGCAGTGAGGCAACCGCCGGCTACTCTCAGACGGAGATTATTATTGTTATCGAGGGGATTTCACGACCCAAATTGGATCGGTTGAGCGATGTTCAGCTCTACACTCTGGCGTCGGGTCACATCCCGCGATTTAAGGCTCAGAGCTCTTTGCAAATGATGTGCGCTGTTCCAAGCAGAGCGCTCTTCTGGAGGGTTCCTGGATGGAGATGGCCGCACTTCAGCTCTCGCAGGGCAGTCTATTATTGTTATTATTATTATTATTTCATGTAATAAGAATGAAAAACAACTGGTCCTAGACGCAGTTTTTTTTCGTATCACAAGAGAAAACAAAAAACTGTCTTTCCGCTTACGCACCAGCTGGCGGTAACCATCCTTCCTCATCGTTATGCATGTTTGGTATATATGTACCTATGTTATGGCGTGTTTGTGGCCGTACTCACAGTCACTAAGTAATGTCATACTTCAATGAAGTGTTGCTTATACGCATAGTACCTTCCTGCTTCATAATATTTCTCAGAGACTCAGACCCAGTCTGAAATGAAGTGTTCACTTTCCGTAAAACTTTTGTTTACACATTCATGGCGTCTCGCTGTCTCGAAATGTTCCTTTCTTAATGGCATGTAATTGAGTCTTCAAAGTATGTAAATATCCAGTATACTGTAATGAATTGGTTTGGAGCGTCGCCAAATCTTTTTAACGTTACGGTTACTTGGTTGGTTGGTTGTGGCCGGTACGGATGCGTTCTTCTCAGAACTGTTAGAATCGCGTGACGTCAGATGAGCCAGCTAGTGCATGTATTCCATACCGTGGGACTTTTATCTGTACTGTTGAACTGCAGTGTATGCACACATGTATTCGTTACCGTGAAGTTTTTATCTTTAGCATTTCAGTACATGAATATATTCGTGACCGAGGGAGTTTGTCAACAGAATTATGTAAAGATAAAACTCAGATTACAATATCATAAACCGTACCTTACAGCAGGCATTGTTTATACTTTCTTATTACGAGAGCTCTTTCTTCTACCTAGTGGTTCACAACTTTTTCTATGCCTGGTAGCCCACCCCTGGAAAACTTTACAGTCCTATATATGTTCTCGCAACCACTTGGTACGAAATTAATACCTAACTTATATGATGATAAAAAGAATGGCATTCATACAAAAGTGTGCAACGAGTTTATGTGAGTCAATTTTTCAGTAATTTGCATAATAAAAAAATTTACACCTTAAAAAAAACATTTCGCCTTCCCCCTCGGGGGTGCGAGCACCCCCAATTGGGAGCCCTTGCCCTTTAGGAGCACTATAAAAGAAAAAACCTTTCCCTCGGAACTTCTTTTTTTCTTCTTCTTCTTCTTCTTTTTTCTGCCCTTCTCATTTCTTCGGCCACTGTTCACCTATAAGCGATTTAGCATAGGTAGTTTACTTCCCTTATGCCGAATAGTTCCTCTCAATAAGCCTTCACTGTTTGCTTCTTAAGTCCCCCCCCCTCAAAAACAATACTAAAAATACATTCGATGGGTCATTTAAATCGTAATCGGAATTCAGCTTGTCTCTGATTGCGTTTTATTTACCATTCGTAATCGGCAGTACTTTTGTTTTCGTTCCTTCGGTTTGCCATTTTTACTCGAATTAGGATTACTGTTGTTAAAGTCTCAGCTACCTCTGCATTTTGTGGCTCTATCGCCAGTGCCAATGGCAAATGAATGTTTAGAGTAGCTCACCTAATTTTAAGCGTGTTGGTATTCGCAAGGGCTTTTATGTTAGGATGCTAAGCGTGATGTTCAAAAACTACAAGTTATAGTCTCGATCACGGCGACGTAATCGGAGTAGCTAAGTTGGATGTAGGCTGATATCGCCAACCAAAGTTGTATCTGGGCACCCAGCTTAGTTAAAGGTCCGCTTCCCGAACAACATTCTTTAAAGGTCCGTTTCCATAACAAGTTGTACAAAGATCCAACCGATGTCACACTCAACACGCTTATATATTGTCAAAGTATGTCATTCAGTATAAGGTGAAATCAGACCGCCGTGTAAGATGATGGCGACGTCTATATTCGTCCTGAACGTGGCCGTATCGCGTTTATCTCTCTTGATACGGCGTCGGTCAGGTCATATTCCTTATCTCAGCGATAGCGACAGCGCATAGTCCTGATATAGAGATAGAACTCGCATACCACGTCTGTGGCGTACTCCCACAACCATATATATTAGGGTGCGGAAGCAGGATAATTAAGGGGGTGAATTCTTGGAATACAGAATTGCACTTTTCCTTTCCTATGATTCTTCGAATGCCGTTTGATAAATCTGTAGCTAGAAATCGGCTCCCCCATTTCCTCAGAAAGACTCTCCTGCATGGTTTGCCAGTGTTCGCATACATCCGCCTCTTCTCCGCAGGAACATTCCTCAAAGATCTGCATTCCTTCATTAAAGATCCACTACTTGCAGTGTTAAACTGAAATTATACCTCATTGTTCTCTTACTAGCACACTTTCATTGAGACTTTCCTGCTGTAGGGATGCGTCGCCCGTTACGCAACTACCGCCCAGCGTACAAGGTGTTTGGTAACTTTCGCTCGCTGTCAACACCTGGCTATTTATAACGCACCCCGTGTCGCACTGAACCCTGCTCTCACCTCGACAGACAATCCAACTTGTGTTCCAACCGGTAGCAGATTTAGCACATGCTGTAGTAAAATGAACACTTTGCTGTTTATGTAGGAACCTGTGTACCTGATATGGCCTCGACAAACTGCCCAACATTTGTTCCCACCGATAGTTAGCAGAATTAACTCATTGTAGTAAGATGAACAGGTTGCTATTAATGTTTTTACAACCCTACTCTCGCCTCAAGAGATAGTCCAAGTTTTCTTTTCATACTCAGAAGTAGAATTCACGAGTGATACTCGATAATCGAGTTGAAAATGTGGCCGTCGCCCAGTTAAATATCTAGAGCATCACCTTATGTGCAGCAGGGCGTGATATTTTTAGTCTTTTTGTGGCCTTTTCCTTTTTATTTTATCTAGCTCCGCTCTAGAAAATGATTCGCAGGAGCAAGGGAGATCGCAGAAAATGGAGAAGGCAGTGCGCATCTCCGTTTGTGATAGTATTTGTTGGGCACAGCAGGGGTGCCAGGACAGAAGGGCAGGAGGGGCAATTACTCCCCTTGCCCCGTCAGTGGAGGGGCAATAAGGGCCAGCATGTGCCTTTTTTCTCGAGAAAGAAAAATCCTTTAACATGTATTTCTGAAAGAGGGAAAGGTTTAGAATCCAGAGGGTGCCAACAATGTGCAAGAAGATTTGCATAAAATTCTTCACTTTGCGGCTGACATGAGCATGCCTTCCGAGTCGCAACCCACTCTTTGCAAATATTACAAGTTTAATTCATTCTTTGTATTGTACCTTTTAAATTATGGAGATCAAAATAAAAAGTATCCTATTGATTATGCGGCTACTAGACTTTTTCTGGTAAAAACCTAAATTGTGAAAATTGGTCACACGTTACATTTTAGAAAGTAATGAAAACATAAATTTAAATGATAAATGCATTGTAACCGCGTTGATAAACATCGAGCGTATAGACATACATCCGCTCGTACAATACTCTACAGTTTAGTCTTCGTCTCTATTTTCCGAAATTATTGATCACTTTTGATCTTTCAAACGCCAAATGACTTCTCTCGTCCACTCTTGTGTCATCCAGGCTATTTAGCTCGCAGCTGTTCATATAGCCTATTTGAACCCAATCTATTCCATGTTGGCCCCACCTCGATCTTGCGCAACTTTATTGACTTCTCGCAGCATTATCTCTTTTCATCACGGCCATATATGTTTCCAGCGCCCCATTAGGCCTATTGGGCCAATACGCCCCATTTTGTTCCCATCTGTGTTTTGCGCAGTTTTCGTTCGATCTTCGACGTTGAAGATACTCATACATGGGTTCCACGTTTACCTTGACATGCTCTATGTCTTTGCCTCTTAGAACAGCTTAGTTCTTATTTAGGCAGGCTTAAACTATCTTATGTGCATATCTACATAGCCTATACAGGTACCTTCTAGTAGCTTATACAGATGTGAGAGACCTATGGCTGGCTTCATACCTTGGGGTGATATTGGAAGAAGGTCCAGATGACGTTATGCACGCAAGTGATGACGAAACGAGGAAGAAAGGGGGAAGAATCCCTGCCAAAGAGACGATCATGGATGCGCGCAAGCACGGTCAAGAGCCGCTAATATGCGGAGCTAAGAGATATCAGCGGTTCTTGATCGTGCTTGCGTGCATTCATGGACGTCTCTTGGGCAGGGATTCTTCCTCCTCTTTTTCCTTTTTTCTCCAGTCCTCTACATCCTACTAACATAATGGCAATAGTATAGCTCATAGAGAGCGTCTCTTTGGGGATGGGCCAATGGGTTCGTCTACTGCCGCCTATCTAGTCTAATCTAAACGTTAAATAACTTTTTTCGCATTATCTCTTGTCATCCGGGTCATTTGGGTTCGTTACGTTCTGTTGACTTGTACATAGCGGGGTGCCGACTTATAAACGGGGGAGTTGTGGGGATAAAAGAAACACAGTAGCTTCACTTAAGCTGCATTGAAGAACTGATGTAACAATTGAGCAGGCTGAGCGGCTACGCGCTGCTACCGGGACGGCGTACAGGAAGGGAAGCACGAGTCAGTCACACATGTGGCTGAGCACGGTTCAGGTTCGGGTTCGAGTTCAGGTTCCGTGAATACCATAATACAGTCAGAGAGGATCGCATATGATTAATTCGTATTAGACAAAACATGGTATTCACTTGTATGCATCAATAAGAGATTTGCAACGTTCGAATGCCAGATGACTTCTTACATAATCTTGCCTCATCTGGGCCGGGATGCACGAAACACCACAAAAGGCGTCTTTTTGTGCCCACGCTTGTAATCAGAATCACCGTGATCATGATCATCGTGATCATTGAAAAGCACAAGAACGGTCAACGATTTTGTAAACAAACCAGAGCCGCCATGTCAATTTTTGCATAATATATTTATATTGTATTT
>LQNS02278160.1:22130298-22141301 GCA_001587735.2 Parhyale hawaiensis
TCGAGATGGGTCTATAATCAGAGGTACGGGATGAAACCGAGCCCTTCGGAACAGGCGTCACATGGGCAACACGCCAGCACTCCGGAAAAGAGCCCAGCCGCAACATTCGACGGAATACCATTTAAGTATGGATACCTCACGATGCTGTGCCCTATATATGCTAGACACAGCATCCATGTGAGAAATAAATGCTATTATTATTTATATCGAGGGGATTTCACGACCAAAATTCGATCGGTTGAGCGATGTTCAGCTCTACACTCTGGCGCCAGGTCACATCCCGCGACCTAAGGCTCAGAGCACTTTGCGAATTATGTGCGCTGTTCCAAGAACAGCGCTCTTCTTGAGGGTTCCTGGGTGGAGATGGCCGCACTTCAGCTCTCGCAGGGCAGTCTTGAGATTGTGAGACATTGCCCCCAGAGCTCCGATGACCACTGGAACGACGTCCACCTTCATCCGGAGTCACTGGAGTTCGATGGCAAGGTCACGGTACTTTTCCTTCTTCTCCGCTTCCTTGTCGATGATTCTGGAGTCGAAGGGGATTGAGACGTCGATCAGTTTAGCCGACTTCTCCTGTTTATCTTTGACGACGATGTCCGGTCGGTTGGCGTGAAGTACTCGATCAGTTTCCATCCGCTTGTCCCAGTAGATCTGCACGGCTTCGTTTTCAACCACGGGCGCGGGTTCGTGCTCGTACCACCTCTCACTGACCGAGATGTCATGGATCCGCAGAAGGGTCCAGTGGAGGTGTCGAGCCACTTTATCGTGCCTGCGCTTGTACTCCTTTTGCGCCAGCACTCCGCATTCGCTTATCACGTGGTTGATGGTTTCATCGGAGCTCCTGCAAATTCTACAGGTAGTAGCTAGGGACGTTTCTCCTGTCGATCTTGTTTTGGATATACCTGGATCTGAAGGCTTACTCTTCAGCTGCCCAGATGGTTAATATTATTATTATTATCATTGTATATATATATATACTTATCTGTCCACCCATAAACAGGTAGAAGAAGTTGAGTAATGTTCACAATTTTTTTTTTTTTTCGCAGGGAATTTGGTGAGTTTATCTAGATCAAAGCTGGGCAGTATCTAGATACTTTGTATTTAGATACTTTTTGTATCTAAATGCTGTATATAGGTACTTTTCAAATGTGGTATCTAAATCCAGTAGATAAATACATAACCTATTCTAAAAATGGAAAAAATAACGTCGTAGCCTATAGAAAACTTTCAAATTTCGATTGAACATAGCTATTTATTATTTACAAGTATCTAAACAGTACTGAAATGCTTAAATACTTGTATTTAGATACTTTTTGATTTAAAGATACTTGTAGCTATGTTCGATCGAAATTTGTCAACACAGGGCTATTTTTTTAATTGGGTAGGTATGTATCTAGATGCTGCATTTAGATACCACATTTGAAAAGTGTCTCTACTGCATTTAGATACAAGAAAGTATCTAGAGACAAAGTAGGTAACTATCTAGAGACTGCTCTGCTCTGATCTAGATGTGACCCATGCCAAAACAACTAGGCCTAGCTGGCCATCAAAAATGACGGCGTTGAATTTGCCTCTACCGTGGCAGATTATCTTATACCATGAGGCGTTCTATTTTTCTTGAGTTATTATTAAGGATCTCATCCTGCAGGGGCTGTGTCCTAACTTTGTTGGACAAAGCATCCATATGAGAAACTAGGATTAGCTTGCAATCAAAAATGACTGCTTTGAATTTGGCCCCCACGGCGGGTGATGGTTTTACTCTTACGCCACGAGGCTCTCTAATGTAGTTTAACCTTGGTTTTGAATTGACCCGTTTTGGTTTTGAATTGACCCGTTTCGGTTTTGAATTGACCCGTTTTGATTTTGAATTGACCCCTTTTGGTTTTGAATTGACCCGTTTTGGTTTTGAATTGACCCGTTTTTCCTGCAGCGCTAGTGCCAACTTTCAAGAAGCAAGCTATGCCCACGTCACCCGTGTACCTTTTATCTGACTCAGTTTATTAAGTTTACATAAATTATACACTCTCCGTGATATGCAAGATGTATTATCATTCATAAATTAATTTCTTTCCTATTCAATAATTTAAGAATCAATGAAATTTACTATGGAATTCCTTCAAAACTCCTTGTTTTCTTTCAGAGTTATCAGAAAGTATGGATTGAGGCGTGTTGTAGTGAGACCCTAGACCATCTTGCTGTGAGATTCCGGCGTCACACAGTTTGACTTACAAATATGGGATGAATGAGACGCAATCTCAGCAGAATAAGCGGAAACATCACACCTAAACATTGCTGGTGGTGCTATAATGTGGCTGTTTTTAGGGAAAAAATGTAAAACCCGGTAAGAGGGCAAATATACGCCAGCCATGGGATATATTCTCTTCATTTTCGTATATCAATTGATCGCAATGCTTGAAAGCAAAGACAATGTTTGTAAACAGAGGTGGATTTGCCCAGCTTATAGCTCTATTAACTTTGAGTTTGTCGTCGTTGTTACTTGACCCTAGGTCTTATTGAATGTGGGGTAGCACACGTGACACCGGTAGCGTGACTGCAACACGCCTCAGGTCTTATTTTATTTTACCGAACTTGATCAAAACTGCTTCATTCCAACCCGGATCTTTACACCGACGACTTCCAAGCTTGAACTGAAAAGGCTTGAAATTGCCTAGGAGGTTAAATATTTAAGCGCGAATTCTCACAGAATTTTTGTTGCGGACTAGGATAGAAGAAAAAAACAACAATTATTTCTCCCCGTAGGAAGGTTTTCATACACTATCGTACTTCACAATCTACATCTTCTACAACGCTCTATGATATCAATAGGATCACACACAGGCCTATAGTGAATCAGCTAGCGCATCATGTTTATTTCAAGGCTAAGAAAAAGAAAACAAGGTCACATTAGGAAAACATAGAAATAAAGATATAACTAGAGCACTCTGAGAGCGCATACCTCCGCCATGCGAGGCAACGGTAGCAAGAAATTCAAATTGGCGCTGAAATAATAATTTTCTTTGTATAAACTCCAAAATCTAATCATTTGGGCCTTTTGATAGTCATAACAGCTTGTGCGATTTTCTTGAAGATCCGTTCATAACTTTTTGAGTTATACTGCTAACAAACGGTGTGACAAACATGAGTCAAACATACAAACGAACCAACCGATTTGCACCAAAATTTAATCATTTATGTCGCTCAATATTGCTAACAACCCTTATGAATTTCATAAAGATCCATTAATTATTTTGTTAGTTTTTGTGCTAACAAGCATAATATTAAAAACAGTGACAAACGAGCGAACAGACGGATCATTCCAAAATTTGGTCATTTACTCTTTGTTATATACCTAACAACTCATGTTAATTTCATAAAAATCCATCTATAACTTTTTTGAGTTAGGGCATCGAGAAAAATGAGGTAGACAAACAAACGGATGGACATATCTTAACCAAAAGTTAGTCATCTGTCCTCCCAACATACCTAACAATCCCTGTAAATTTCGTCCAAATCGGTTAATAACATTTTGAGTTATCTTGGTGACAGACAGATAGACAAACATAACGAAAACATAACCTCTTTGGCGAAGGTAATGAGGAAGAAAAGAGAAGTCAGATAAAAAATACGTGCGATGTATACAGCGGCGGCAGAAAAATATACTTAAAACTTTTTTAATCGACGTGTTCCGCACTTGGTAATCCACAAAGTGGAGCACAACATTAAGAGAGGCAGAATATGTGCCACAGGGACGACTTAAGCTGCTCGTATACTAGTCCGCAACAAAATTCTGTGAGCATTCGTTTTTTTATTATTGTTTTAACATCGTTGAGGAAACAAACATGCTGTATTAGACTTCTGGTCATCTCCAAAGTGAGTCCTCCAGGAACCAGTTACGACAATCAACTGTCCTGTCTCCTGTTTCGGGAGTTCCCCTGTACCGCCATGTGTAACAAAAGGTAAACACGAGTTATACAGTTTGGTACTTAGGACAACCACGTTAATTCTCTTACTTTTTACCAAATAACACCTCTGTACATACACGTGAGTGAATGTTTTCGTAAATCGCATTACGATTTGATCCGATGGGAAATGTATCCCATGTAAACGTGTAAGTGCTCACAAGTGGCTAACTTGTAGGTTTCATGTGCAATAGAATTGTACGGATATTTTCCTTTGGTTATGTGGAGTTACACTCCATGGCAACCATACCATACACTATATTTTAAAACTGCGTGCGCTCGAATATCAGAAATACGCTTATTATTATCACGCGCTGAATTGGGCCTGGTTTTTCAAATCCCATACTGTGGTAGTTTTCGATTGATAAACTCACGAACCCAACGGCTGTCCAGAGTCAGAGTGTCTTCTCCACAGGGGATGTCGCAAGTAGCCGCAGTTCATGCTGAGAAGGTTAGTTTTATAAATTTAGGTAGGTTCTGTATCTATCTTTCCCCCTTTCTGTTCCTTGAGATGGACTGTTGATCGAGATGGCTGATCTTGTAGACGAAACACATCTAGTCACTCTCGTGTGAAAGGCCGTGAAAGGACCCGTCCTCTCTAGTGTCTTTTCCTATTCATTGCGCCTTTTTACTGCCAGTTGTGGTGCACTGGGCCACCTTATACTATATGGCAGAGGAGAGCCGATGTCGAGATAGGATATTCCTAATTGTGCCTCCTGGCCGACTAACATTACTCTGGCGGAAATGGTGGTTAAGCAAATCAAATGATTAATTATCAAATGATAATTCACTTGATGAAAAGCGTCCTATTATGAGATACAAATACATAATTTAGAATTTACATGTTTGTACTGTAGGTCGTGCTGTATGTTACAGTCTTGCTCACTGCATAACGTTGTATGTAAAAGTATTTAGTTAATCAGGTGAAATAGTGTTAAGCCATGCAGATGTTTCATCGGGAGGAAATGACTACATTTACCGTATTTTTATGCAATAATAAAATAATATAATGTAAATAATGTGATAAAATAATGTAATAATAAAATAAGAAGTTACCCTCAATGGCAACCATGCGTTATATTCCGAAACTGCTTGCTCATATTTCAGTTATAAGCTTATTATTATCATGCGTTGAATTGGGCCTGGTTTTCTAATCCTATACAGTGGTAGTTTCAATTGATGAACGGACGGACCCAAAGACCGTCCTAAGTGCCTTCTCCACAGGGGAGGGGGGCTGTGGCTTGCAGCCCCCTTTCTGTTCTGCAATTCCTGCTGAAAAGGTTAGTTCTGTAAAGTTACGTTGGTTCTCTACCTATTTTTCCCCCTTTCTGTTCCGTGAGGTGGACTGTTGATCGAGACAGCTGATATCGTACGCGGGGCACCTCCAGTCCCTTGTGTCGTAGGCCATGATAGGGGCCGTCCAGTCGAGCGTCTTTCTCTATTCTTTGCGCCTTTTTCCTGCCAGTAGTAGTGCACTGTGCTAACCTGTACTATATGGCCGAGGAGAGTTTCGATGTCGAGATAGGATATTCCTAATTGCGTCTCCTAGCCGACTAGCATCGCTGTGCGGATTGCCCTTTGGCGGATGTGATAATTCACTTGATGAAAGTCGTCATATTATGTGATATATGTGAATACCTACATCATTTCCAATTTACATGTTTGTACTGTGGGTCGTGATGTGTAGTGCCGCCATACCTATTGGATAATACTACATATGTGTGATGGTATTTGGGCAATCGGGTGAGGTAGTGTTGGGCCATGTGGATCTTTCATCGGGAAGCGGTAACTGCATTTCCTATTTGCCTCGCTTTACTTGAACGAGCTGTGGTATTCGCAGAAACATAATTATATTTTGTTTTGCTTCTCGTGCGAGGGTTATCGTTGGGTAGCAAGCACTGTTGCGGAGCCGGTTCGGTTAACTCGTTTGGTATGTGGTGGCACTGAGCCATGTAGATAGGATTGTGAATTTGTAGCTGTAGTGTTGCCGGGAAGTGAATGTACACAGAATTTTTACAGTAAGCTGTAATATAATAATCCAAGAACACTTTCCGCCTGTGGAGGGATAAATGTTAAATAATTAAATTTTACGCTAGTGTATTGTACATGTATTGTAATAGAACTATTATTATATGAATACAGTACTTTCCTACGGGGCGAAACAATTGTTTTTGAATTTGAATTGAATTTGAAATTAAGATGTGGGCCAAGAAGGTGTACATTAGCAGGGAAAATGGGAGTGGGCGGATGAAAGGATGTCGGAGGAGAGCGCAGTGGTGTGCTTTTTAGAAAATTTCATTGGTGCGTGACGATGGGGCGAAGAGTCCGTGGTTCCTGGTGAATGAAAGCAGAATGGGTTTTGATTGGGATAGCGGTAGGTGGAAGTCTGTGATTAATAAAGAAGTAAAAAAAAGTTGGGCTTGGAGAGATGGAGACTCGGAATGATTTTCTAGGAGACATTGGGATTGTATAGACTATAGAGTGAAAAAAGAACCTAGAAGAGAATTTTTATTAAAGAAGATTGAGCTCACAGCTGCTATTCATAGCTTGGAGTCAATCCTTGGAAGTCAATGCCAAAAACATGTAGATTTTCGGTTTCTGGAGGAAGGACGTGTGAGAGGTGCAGTAAAGGTGAGGATGAGACGGTGTACCCCGTCATCGTCAGCACAGTCACGATACCGCGTCCCGCTTCTGTGTACTACCTCATGTAGACATCCTACCAACCTCCCCTTTATACCCTCCTTTACTAATCGGTTCCA
The DNA here is from genome assembly GCA_001587735.2 of Parhyale hawaiensis. Taxonomy (NCBI): domain Eukaryota; kingdom Metazoa; phylum Arthropoda; class Malacostraca; order Amphipoda; family Hyalidae; genus Parhyale; species Parhyale hawaiensis. Next base: position 22,137,017 of record LQNS02278160.1, read on the forward strand.
CTGGTCCCCAACCACTAATGTGCGGAATTTGGGGAAGGGGGTGCCGGGTGGGGTGGTGGAGGCCAGTGGCGTAACTACGGAGGGGGGAGGGGCACGCCCCCTCCATACAAAAGTCTCACACCCCTCAGGCGCCTCCATTGGAAATCAGCCCTTGAAAAATTGCATATCCTGAAGCTTATTGTGTTTCGTAAAGCCACAGGAATAGTTTGAGGGCGAGATGGACATTGTGTCCCTAATGCGCTTGTAAAACTTCTACTACTTTTTGCCCGATGCCAAATAACATAAACGTCCAGTCACCGTCTGAAGCGACTTCTTGGCTAAATTAAGCCTTCTTTTTCGGCAGATTAACAATTGTAATAGCTACTTTGGCCTTCCTCTCAATCCTGGCGAGTGGGCATGCGGTAAACGATTTATAACAGATTTTTCCTAACGCTACTGTATAAAGAAGTATCAGGCTGTTTCCCTTTCGAATGCTTTTGGACTTGGCAGTTCATTTCTGGAGGCAATGAACATCGGCCATTTTTTGTCTTATAGGTTATTTTATTAAAACTTCATGCTCTGGCCCAATGGACAGGTAGCTTAATCCAAGAGAAGCATTTTGTGACCCCGGAAGCCCAAAATGCTGCTAAAGGAAATAAAACAAAAGCCATTAACATCTGACTTAAACGCCTGCAGGCCAACACGCCCGAAAGCTGATCCTGGCAATGAATTCCAAACCCCAACCGACAGAAGTTTTAGCACATGAAATTGCTCTTATATTTACGTGAGCAATTTGCGTAAAGTTTAGTTTTAGTTCAGGCTCTAGAGGGGGGGGGTGTCTATGTACATTTCTGTTTCACGGCTCTACCATGTATGTTCCTATTCCATATGATGAGGACATTAAAAAAAGTCGGGTACAACTTTCGCAACTGGTACATTTTTGAAAGAGCATGGGGGGGGGGAGGCACAAAATTATCAATTGTGATTTGATTGTTCTGAAACTTGCTCAGATTATGTATTAAAAAAAAAACACATTTTGTACGTAGAACTTTTCCGACTTAGGCCTTAGTTTTTGAGATAATGGGGTTTAAGCATAAATATATATGTATATTTTGGAAATTTCAAACGAATAGAACTCAAGGAGCCCTCATGCTAGCATAAAAACAATGACAGTATTGGAATCCTTGAAACATTCTTAACAAAGCTATAGAGCTGCATTCTCTATTTTTGACCTCATAATGTCTTTTTATCACAAATGGATACTCCATTTTTATTTCGTTGCGATCGCTAACTAAAATCTAGGGAAAAACAATTAAGGGATTCGATGTTGACCTGTGATTAAAAAAATATTTTGAGGGCACAGAAAATCCTCTAGAGGAGGCAAATGCCTTGAATGCCTCCCCTGTATTCGCCTGTAACCCTGTATTCCCTATCGAGCTATGGGCACTGATACTTAAGTAAATTGCATCCATCATAAAAGTATTTAACTATTTTGAAGTCTATTGTGCTGTGTATCATCAATAATCCTGTACAATTTTTTCTTGAATTCTCTCTTAATTCTACAGTTGGGCCGTCCTTGAAGCACCAGCACAGTCTTAAGTTTAGCATCTAAATCACTAACAGAATTTTTCAGCTAAAAGCACTACTTATGGATAGTGTGAAGTAATTCTTCTTCACAGTATTTTAGCCTGGTTGTTATACATGTAGTTGAGTAACTTACCCTTCATGATTTGTAGCATTTATACGAATGATATTTGCAACGAAAGAGACATAAACTTGGCCACTTTGGCAATTTGCATAACATCAGCTATTCTGATGTATCAATATTTCACTCAGCTCTCTTGACACAAGACCCAGTGATTTGCAGCCATTGTTATTGTTAGTAACGCGTGTAGTAGTAGGCGAGTTCAATTTCCTGCTTATGATCGAGAACAACAAATTATCTTCAAGTCCCTCCTGTCGCATTCTGGCTGTAAGTGGCAACAACCTATATCAGCTGGTGACTCAGTATGCGAATGATTTTTCCTAAAAACATGCAAAACATGTTTTTAGTTACGACGTTGGTTTTACTTTTTATACGAACAAAACTAATGTAGAGCAAAGAAGAGAAATGGGCGCAGTAAAAATATTCTTGAGAAAATATTTTATTTCAGTTTCAGAACGCTTTATTTCATATACAAATTGTTAAAGTATGTCCAGTATCATTTCCCGTGGGGGAAGGGGGAGGGGCATTTTGTTGGTAGGAGCGGTTGGACCCTCGGGTTCCTCGCCAACCCATTGGAACACCCCATTCTCTCTCTACCGATAATCCCCATCTACTCAAATTGTGACGAATTCCTCAGGGACTGAATAATCCCAAGACGTCACATCGTGACAAATTCCTCAAAGGACTGAATAATCCCGAGGTGTCATTGACACTGTTTAAGAAGTTCCTTGCTTACTAGGGCTCCGCAGTGAGAGCTAGCATGGTTTAGGTATTTGTAGTCTAGTTTATTGTGTAGGGATTTGTTGGTATCTATAACTGGTGTGGATGCCTCCATGGTCTGGCTGTCCTGCACTTAGGGTGTCTGGGCCTGGGGAGGTGCAGAGACTGCAGAGTTGAGGATGCAGTGTCTTGTATAGTTGAGTGACCTGAGCAGCTTCTGCTCCCGTGTGTTTGCTGTGACCGGCCACCCTGCGGTGGCAAAACATGTATTACTTATTGCTGACCAGCCACTCTGTGGTGGCAAAACTTTTGTTATTAAAGCTATGCAGGTATTTCGATTCAAAGATATGATGTTGGGGGTTGCTCATGCCCTGTTGCTCATCACCCTGCTACTGGAACTGGTTACGAATGCCCCCCCCCCCCTCCTTGATCCGCCAGTGAGCCAGAGGTGTCCTAGTTCTCATGAGAGACGGAATGCAAAACTAGCTGAACCAGACCGCCCCCTTGCCCCCCGCGTGGGCGATCTGCCCTATTAGAGGCGTCTTTTTGTGGCCACCTTGCGGATGATTGCGCTTGATTGCGCATGATTCGCGCATTTTTGTGACCACTTTTTGACGTGATTCTGATAGCAATCAACCGTGATCAGTGGTGAGAATTGATCACGGCGTGATTTCCTCCGCAGGCTAACCATGCGTGATCAAAGAGTGATTCCAGCCGTTGGACAAGTAAAAATTCAAAATTTGATTTGCAAGTTTGTGATGTTTTCTTATATTTAGGGATAAATTGAATAATGTTATAATGATTGTTTGGAAAATTAAAGTCCAGATTTATATAGTTTCGTCTATTTCATGCCTGTGTATTTGCAAAATGTTTTAAATACTGCTAAATCACTTATGCAATGACTTCAAAGTAAATAAAAGTTCTTAAGAAATCAATTTCTTAATATTTTCCGGAAAAATACGATAGAAATTTATTTTTCGAAAATAGATATGGCGTCTCTCATGGTCTCAGGTTTGTTTACAAAATCGTTGGCCGTTCTTGTGCTTTTCAATGATCACGTTGATCATGATCACGGTGATTCTGATCACGAGCGTGGCCACAAAAAAAGACGCCTTAGGTTGTAGTTCTGGAAGGTAGTCGCGGAAACTACTTGGCTGGTAAGCTTTATCTCCTGAATTGCCGCTATCAGGATCTGCTTTTATGTAAGAAAATTGTCTAATTAGCTCTTGGCGTGGCGGAAGCTATTGCAATTAGCTGTATGAGGTGAACCAGGCCGCCACCGCCCAAACTGGGGCCGACGGTAGAGGCCGGCTCGGTGTCAGTCGGAGTGGTCGGCTGAGCCGAAGTACATACTGAACATGTCCAGTCTGGGAGTAAGCAGAGTCTGGCAATCCTCCAGCAGCCTCCATGTACTCAGCGATTACAGTTGGCAGAGAGAAAGGCCCACACTCAAGGGACCTCGGCTGAGTAAGCAGCACAATGGCACGGACTCGGGTTGGGGTGCAAGTTACCACAGATGGGAAGCAAGGAAACAACACAGTAGATGAGACACTGGCCAAGTTAAGAGGGGCAACTCCAAACCAACGGGAAGAGCCCTGAAAAGAATAGCAAGCAGAGCAGGAGAGAGTGGGACAATGAAGGCAAGGAAGGTCCCCTCGATGTAGGGAGTTGTGCCCTGCTTGGCCCATCCGAGCGCAGTCCATTGCCGAGCAGCAGGTACAGCACTTGGTCCATCTGCGGCTCCGACGTGCCCTGCCGCTACGTGGTGGACCGACCTCATCTGGTACCGCCATATATATTGAATTATATCCGATGTAATAGTGTTAAGCTACTCAAATCTAATAGTGTTGAGCTAATCAACTGTAATAGTATTAAGCTATG
>LQNS02278160.1:22149345-22177622 GCA_001587735.2 Parhyale hawaiensis
TCAAAATAGACATATTTTTAAACAAACTGTAAAATGTCTCGAAGTGGAAGCTCATCATATTGATTGCCATAGATGGTGGTATGCTCACTTTCACTCCTGACTGCACCAATTTTTCTGCCCAGGTGAAGTTTTTTGATAGGAAAAAAATTGATGGTTTACCACTCCTTACTTAGGATTTTTTTCATGTACAAAGCCTTATTGCAGGACCCCAAGACATCTATCTAAGATTGCTCAGATATTATTCTTTCATTCATGAGCAATAGTTTCCTTACACCATTAATAGCATTTGCTTGGATGTTCATTGTTCTATCTTTTTCCTGAACTGTCCGAAGTCACCTCCCTCGTCCGAGGTCACCCAATTTTATGGTACCACATATTAACACTTGAGGTTGAAGCTACCTCAAGTCAGAAGGCGGCAGGAGTAGCTACGTAATATAATTTGCACTGATTCTTCATCAGCAAATACTGTGTCTACCATAAGCCTGGGGTTTTTTCGTGCACTGTATTTGGTGAATGGTACTTGGTGTATTTTTGAAAGACTTTTTTTCTAACAGTGATGCTATAGCGTTTTGTCAAAGCATGTTGTCTGTTTGCTGGTTTATGGTCACCAATTTTTCCTCTGGATCGATGTTCTGGAATTGGATATAAATTTTAGTCAAATATATTAAGGGATGTTTCTTGGTTGAAACTCGCAAAGGACAACAGGCGAGGTTAGACTCCATTTTCTCAGTATATTTTACTATTTGTCAAAGATCACCTTCGTTATTTTCATTTGTGGTTTTACATTTGTTACGTAGGAGCCTTGGAAGCTGTATGGCCACTGTGAGGCCCAGATGAATACGATTACTTTAGTTGATTAATTATGAAAACAAAATGAAAACCATATTTATATGCAAGCCTCAAGGAAAAATATATAGGCAACTCATGAATGCCACCAATGCTTGCCTTGTTGAGCGTGTTCAAGTACTGGTCGTATCTGTGACTTCTAAAATGGCACAGGAATTGGTTATTTCAAAGACTACTACCTACGGTTAATATGATTTTGTTAAGATATGGCAGTAGGCTACCATACACTACTATCTACTACCATTGCCAATTGTATGCTTTGTGTTTGTACCTACTCATTTTACTATCTACTTTTTCAGAGTTTTGTTTAAGTATGTTGTGTTACTCCTAGACTAAAGTCAACATGTAAAAATGAATCTCAAAACACATTTTTGTCTTATATTTTCTTCAAGTATAGATGTTTCACTGCAATGGACAAGCTTTTTGTCATAGTTAACTACTAGTTATTTCTTTGTTGGAAATACATTATTTGAGATGATTCATGAAGAGCACATTGCTAGAGTTAACCACACAGTGAAGAGGAACAAGCTTGCAGAGAAAATTATTACGTGTTGTCTGAGCAGTCAGAGTGATGGTGTTAGTGGTGTGGACATATTTGTCTCTATTTTGTGATGCACTTACCATAGGTATTCTTATATATTGGATTCTAGTATGGTGTGTACATCTTCTATGTATCATCTATGGGTAAGTATCATTGGTTACAAGTTTTAAGCTTTTCTTATTAATTGCATTGCTATGGACAAAAAGAGTTTGAACCTACAAATCTCCCTAGAGTAAGGGGCTCAAAGAAGATGCATATGGCCCATTGGAGAGACACTTGCGGTAGGAAGGCTGTAATGCGACGACCAGACGCTGCAAGGAATGTTCAATAGCTGCAAAAGAATGCTTAATATGTTTCCTAAACACCCACCAAAAATGATGTATGATTGAACATTTCTCACAACGTCCACCCGCTCCGCAGCCCAATGGAGACGCTGGTGCTTTCCCATTGGGCCAGTGCATCTCCTTTGGCCCCCTTACCTACAGCTGACTCTAAAAGTAACCTTTGAGCAAATTTCTTGCCACTTACTGATACCTAGCAGCATTGTTGTATGTGCAAAGACATGGCTACCATATATTTCAGAGGTCATGTAAGACTTTCCATTGTAGTTTTACAATAAATTCTGATGCTAAAATTATATAGGCCTATTTGATATCTAAAATTCTGACTGTATGGGTTCAGTTCATTACAGTAGCTACTAGTTTAAAAAGTGTCATGTGTGTACAGTGTGTAGCTATTTCCAAATTACTAACGGCCTTTATTCATTACCTAGCAGGTTTCAGGACTTCACTTGTAAATAGGTAGCTACCATTACTTAGGTTGGGACCTAGAACATTTGAAATACTTAACTAGTTATTTCTGCTTATTCTGGGATCTGGCACTGCACTAAAATACTTCCTGTGTGAAAACTAGCAGTGGTAGAAAGCTGTAGCTACATAGGCTAAGTAGTGCCACACCATTCTTGAAAATGGTGGGCAAAAAAATAAAACAAATAAAAATGGGGGTGGATTTCACATTCTTTAATGTTTTTAGTGGAAAACTGTGAAAACCACCACCATTTTATTTGTTTATTTATTTATTTATTTTTTTGCTCGTCATTTTCAGGGATGGTGCGGCACTAATTAGCCAACAACTTAGGCCTATGTAGCTACAGCTTTCTACCACTGGCTAGTTTTCACACAAGAAGTTTTTTCATAGCAGGTGGACGGCTACTAGCTTGATGGACAAATAGCTACTAGACATGTTGCCCTAATTAGCTAGCTATGTCAAAAAGTCGGAGTTGCAAAATTAGATGACCAAGCATCAGAGTTGGAAAACTTGAGGACCAGGAATTGGAGTCTGACTGGACTTTTCCAAATCCAACACCCTGACTGCTATAGTGCCTAGCTATAGGTAGCTAGCTAGTGTGAATTGTATTTCATTGTCAAAGCTGTAGGCCTACTCAAAGCTGGAGTGTGTCATTAGAAAAAGCCCCTGCTTACTAAGCTATAGGTAGGTACCGTACCTTGGTAGCTACTATGATTGTGCACAAGTTATGGTGTAGTTATGGGAGGTGCCTCAGTCCTTGTGGCTCAAAAACGCAACAACAACTGATTCTAATGCTAGCTCCCTATCATACAGCTATAGCTAGTAAGGTACCTAGCTACTTTGTCAAACTATTCTATTCTACCATTTAGAACTCATTTTAAATTAGGAAATTACATTTTTCTTATAATTCACTTGCTTCTGAATTTTTTTTTTTTTTTTTTGCTGTTCAATTCCTTGTGTAGCTACCACATTTTCTATTTCTTTGGGCAATTCGTCGTAGCCTACATTAGGCTAAGTCCTCGCTATTCGCGGAGGTTAGGTTCCTAAAAAGCGCCACGAATAGCGAACAATTAAAACATAGGAAATAGATTAGATTGGCGGCAGTAGATGAACCAAGAGGCCCATTCCCAGAGAGACACCGGGACTTGCGTCCCGGCCTTCTATGAGCTATTGCCATAAAATGAAAATAAATAGATTATGTTCCACAAGGTCTGGAAACCATGAATAGCAAATAGGTACTTGAAACATAGGAATTAAATGGGATGAGTACCACAAACCCGTGAATATTGAATACACTCTACAAAACGTATTGTAAAATTATATGCACCAAATAATGTTTCATCACAAACAATGTTATCTGAAACAAAACAGAAAACCTTTGAACAACACAAAACAATAGAAATGTTGAAAAATTCTGCAGTTAATATAAACCACAAGTAATCAAAACCTAACCCGCGAATATAGAGGAATTGTTGCATTTTAAGTGGCCGCGAATAACCAAAATCGTGAATAGGGAGGACTTACTGTACTGAAATTTTTCCATTTTGTATTGCCGTCACTTCTTTTGTACTTACATATGTGCTCATGCTCCTTATTTCTCCAGCTACAGAAAATTCAGACGCAGATCTGGAATACAGCCATTTGATGAAGAGGCATTGAAGGGGGAAGCAGTTGTTGGGGTTACTGTTCTCAAACCCCTTCTCAGCAAACCTGTAGATCCTAACCTCGCGACCAACTTAGAATCCTACTTCAATTTATCTTATCCAAAGGTAAGTTGTGCTACACTTCCTACAGAATTTTATCATATAACTTCAAGTTGAAACACTAAGTTTTTGGCTACATAATTACCCAAATGAAAGTGATGTCTCCTATAAAGGATCTTGATCATTGTTCAGTTGTTGTACTGTAGGTGTAGATTACCTGTAGCTATATCTCAGTACTTTATAGCTATAAGATAGGTTCCAGCCACCTCTTTTATGTAAAATACTGTACAATGTATCATTTACTGCTGGTGTTAGGTATATATCTGTCAGACCACCACATGATACCGTAATAGCTAGGTGAAAATGTGATAAACATGGTTCTGTATAAATTTTCTGATATGTACCTATTTGCATCTCTATGAACTATGAACCCTCCACACACTCCTGTAAATGCTGCTGCATCTATGAATATTTTGGTATATTAGGTAGGTACGGTAGGTAGCTACAATATACATAGGTACATGCAAGGTTAGACTAGTTTACCTTGTTATTATGGAAAACCAAATACACAACACTTCTCAAATTTACCACCAACTCTTAAACTGAACTGTAGATATTCAGTATAGGTAATTAGGAAATGGTTGTGCCAAACATTAAAATTAGGGGTGTACCGGTACCACCTAGCAATCAGCCGATACCGACACCTTAAAATTGCCGATACTTTACCAATACCCGATACCAATATTTTTTTAGAAAAAAAAAACAATATCAAAGAGGATACTTATAAATTAATTCAGTTTTTTTGCTGAACTATAACTAATTATTTTCAAAAAATGAAGTTACATTATACATAAATTCCTTGAGAATAGGTATATACCTACCCATCCTATGTTATGGTGAATAGCGCCCCCTGGGGGACCCTGTAGGTTACCTTAGCCATTAGCTAGGCCTTCGGGACGTCTGTCTTTGTGCCCCCTTTGCTTCCTTCCCATCTTTTACTCCTACTGATCTTTGTTCCATTAGTTCTTCCTCTTCTTTCCCGACTTGCTGTTCCCATGCGCGTTGATCCTCTGTGATATCCCCTTTATTCTGGAAACCCAGACTTAAACTGCTGAATATAGGCTATTAATCATAGACCACAACAGTACTTGGCTCTTAGGTCTGACGCTGGCGGCCAAAAGTCGACAACGGAAAAATGGGATTTTCTCCAAAGCTATTCTTTCCCCCTATCTAATACTGAAGAAAAAATTCCAAGGTACCCAACATTTTTCTTGTAGAGAAGGTATCTTGGATTCCGCGGGGATGCATCTGGGCGCTTGCCGGCATGACCGTGTCCGGACATGTTCATAATAGCTCTTGAGAAAATCCCATTTTTCCCATTTTGGCCGTTAGCGTCAGAGGCCACTTGGACCTAAGAGTCAAATACTGTTGCGGTCTATGTAATAATAATATATGTGAAAATTATGGGTGAATACTCTGGTGCATGTGTTACAGGCTATTGGCTAATGACGCTACAGGTTTCTAGTAATCTACATGTCTCTTCCTCTTTGCGAGGTGACATAAGCCTAGTGTTTGGTTGCCAGTGAATCGTGCTAAAATTACTGTTGAAAATAATGAAGCTAAAGCTACTATTGCCATTGAAAACGATAAATGCAAAGCAATTTAAGAAAATTGTAGACTAATAAGATATCCAGCTTATCTTTGTCCGAATGTGGCTCTCGGTAACTCATGTAGCTAATACCTGAACGTCGATCCAATGTGGCAAGTAAAGTCAGTTTTGAGTACCAAGTTTGCTGAGTTCAGACTAGCTAATTTGATCAGATACATTACTTTACGCCAATTGAACACGCCTGACGTATGTCAAATCGTGAAACCTAAGCACTGAGAAGCACCCGAACAAAGCGCGAGTCGAAAAACGTAAGAGCGGTGCAAAAATCATCACAGAAATAAATAAGAGGCAACAGCACCCGACAGTCAAATGAATGCAAGCTTAGACATTCCAAGTGACGTCGGAAGACCTGCAAACTTATGCATTTGGCCAGAATTGGATAGAGCTTGCAGCGTTTGTTACCGAAATGTTGCGATCGACTACGCGTTCATTGACGCCGAAGGTCGCGGTTATATGACCACCAGACCTGTCGATTTTTCCAGAGAACAGGACTGCAAAATATTTTGCATGAAGACTGTAGACATGCGTTTATTAAGCTTTTACAACTATTTTGTGAACTAATTTTACCCCTTTCTTTCCCGCATTTAGGGAGATGAATAAATGTCAGTTTTCCTTCTGACCGTCTAGTATACGTACATGCACTGCCCTTCATTACAGAATTAATGGATAGCTGTACAGAATTCATTATATAGAAAGTAGCTGCAGCAGACGCAGCTTTATGAAATGGTTGCAGAAATAGAGGCTAAAAGGATGAACAGTCGGCAGTGAAATACAGATATCTCGACAATAGAAAATGATGCTGAAGTAAGTAACCTAGTGCCGAAAATGTACAGTGATGCTAAAGCAACTTCCTATAACTATAAATCATGAAGTACCTTTCAATAATCGGACCTGCGACGTCCGCGATGTTAGAGCCTAATTATCGTACTCCCACTGCTGCGACGTCCGTGATGTTAGAGCCTAATTATCGTACTCCCACTGCTGCCACGTCCGTGATGTTAGAGCCTAATTATCGTACTCCCACTGCTGCCACGTCCGCGATGTTAGAGCCTAATTATCGTACTCCCACTGCTGCGACGTCCGCGATGTTAGAGCCTAATTATCGTACTCCCACTGCTGCCACGTCCGTGATGTTAGAGCCTAATTATCGTACTCCCACTGCTGCGACGTCCGCGATGTTAGAGCCTAATTATTGTACTCCCACTGCTGCCACGTCCGTGTTGTTAGAGCCTAATTATCGTACTCCCACTGCTGCCACGTCCGTGATGTTAGAGCCTAATTATCGTACTCCCACTGCTGCGACGTCCGCGATGTTAGAGCCTAATTATCGTACTCCCACTGCTGCCACGTCCGTGATGTTAGAGCCTAATTATCGTACTCCCACTGCTGCCACGTCCGTGATGTTAGAGCCTAATTATCGTACTCCCACTGCTGGGACGTCCGTGATGTTAGAGCCTAATTATCGTACTCCCACTGTTGCCACGTCCGTGATGTTAGAGCCTAATTATCGTACCGTACTCCCACTGCTGCGACGTCCGTTATGTTAGAGCCTAATTATCGCACTCCCACTGCTGCGACGTCCGTGATATTAGAGCCTAATTATCGTACTCCCACTGCTGCGACGTTCGCGATGTTAGAGCCTAATTATCGTACTCCCACTGCTGGGACGTCCGTGATGTTAGAGCCTAATAATCGTACTCCCACTGGGGCGACGTCCATGATGTTAAAGCCTAATTATCGTACTCCCACTGCCTAGTAGGCCTATTCGCCATATAGGTAGTGCAGTCGTTCAATTACATCCTAGCTTCTGCAATTAGCGAAATTTTTCACTTGACTTGCAGTATAAAAAGCGAAACTTTTACATACGTTTTCGCTGCGTTTCTTACATCTCCTGTAGCAGGACAACTCGGACGTTAGCTGCTGATGCGTGACTATATTTTCACCAGGCGAGTCTCGGAAATCTTCCTGCTCTGTTAGGGATTTATTGAGCAATATCTTCATTTCATATTGTATTTAAGTATCTAGCTGAACAAACAACGAATGCTCTCAATTACTTGATCAATTCCAACTACCGCTCCTTGTACTTTGGCCCACGAAAGTCGCCGCGTCCACCGAATTGCATCTAGCATCGTTTTTCTGAAAGTATCGGCAAAATTGACCCTTTTTTGGCCGATACATTGGGTACCAACACCGATAGTATCGGTACACTTCTAATTAAAATATACCTATACCATAACCACAGGCAGGTTTGGCGAAAACCATTTTTTTTTTTCATGTTTAAACCAAAAACCATGTTAGTTAAAGAGTACCTGTATATGCTATAGCTACATTTATTATCCAATCTGCAGAGACACTATTATTCATACCTAACTGCAGTATAAAATCCTTCGAAAAACTAAGAACACTTCAACCTATAATGACATCTTGATAGAAATAGCTAGCTGCTCGCTAATTAAAAGCAGAGTATTGAACTGAAGAAAGTGGAATAGCTATATGCCTACATCCTTCTCATGAGCTCACCAGCTAGCTATCTATTAGCAACTCCAGCTACTAGAGTACTTCTAATTTTCTGTAGCTGCTAGCTTATCAGAATATAGTTAGATATGCATCTCTGAAATGAAATAACAAAAAATTCAATAAGTTCTAGATTCTTAATTAAAATAAGCATTAGTTGGCCCTAACAGTCGAATGGAGTCCTAAAGAGAAACACATTAACTCATCGTTTCAGTTGTGTGAGTAAAATTTAACAATGTTTAAAAGTAAAATTGTTTATATTGCAATATTTGCGAATAGGCTAGAAATTTAATAAAAATCAAATAAAGGCCAATAAAACAAACAAAAGAAAACATATTTTTTTTTTGTTGTTTTAAACCAGCCAACCCTGACCACATCATCTCGTTATTTACCAGAACATATGCATGCCGTCCTAATATACAGATGAGCTGCGTGTTGACATAGTTTATAAAATATGAACCTCAGTACCTATAGGCTAGATTGTGAGGGAATACTTACAAACCTTCAAATATTGAAGTGTGATATAACTAATGGGGGATCAGTGTGGACTGAATATTTAGCTACTTTATATATATTTGACTTCTGCTGATAGTCATACAACTTTCTTATATTTGTGTGAAGCTTTTGAGCTAACTCAATCTCATTTGGTTGATCCTCTCTTATATAGCTGGCTGTATCATAGAAATTTTTTGTCTGTTCCTAAGAGCAGCTTGAATCTCTTGCTTGCACTGATTTCCAAGCAAGATTGTCTTAGTAAATTTCTATGTCACAGAAAAATTGAACTGTACCTACCCTGAAAAAAAACTGTTAAACTAACTGAAATCCAGCTATTTTCTCTATAGGTATAACTACAAATCTGAATGGGGTACAACGTTTCAACTCTTACAGCACAAAAGCTAGAAAGTTGCGATGGCGCATTTTTTATTTACGTCTAAAAATATTTTCATTGGAAATAAGTGATCATTACTTGATGCTAATTTAACTTGAAAATGTGCAGGAATTGCCAAAGTAACTTATTTCAGGCTCACATAAAATGTATTCACAATTCAACAAATAGGTGTGTACCATAGGCCTATTTACAATATAAATTTTAAGAATATTTAAAGTGACCATTGAGAAAGCTTTTTATTCTTCTGCTTGCATGGCAACTTTTGGTTATTTGGTGTAGCGTTGGACTGGCAATCTCTAAACTTTGTTACTGCCGAGTTGCTTGCCAAAGTAATGAGCTATAAATACACATGCATACACTGGCCTTATGTTTGCACTAATTACTATAGGGCCACTTTGAAATATGTTAGTACTTACAGTGTCGCGGTTGAAAATATGCTGTCCGAGTGCATCCTGCCAACAAGGTGATTTGGACCGGCACAGTCGAGTGATTCGGCTCACTTGTTAGTATTGAAAAATGAATAAATACTGAATCCTCACATTTTCTCTGTACATCGGCCACTCCCTCTACACATGCAGCCTGTAACAGAAGCTCCAAATCTCAGAACATTTTTGTGGTAGACACTTTAAAGGACCGGTCCAGTGGAAAAACAAATTCTGGGCGAATTGGATCGGACGACCCGGTAGATTCGGTTTGGTTAGTAGTATTGGAATGTGAATAAAAACTGAAACTTCATATTTTCTCTGTGTAGGCCCACTATCTCCTTACATAGGCAACATGTAACAGAAGCTCGAAATGTCTACATTTTTGTGGTAAACACCTTGAAATAACCTATCCGATTCACCCGGAATTTTTGTTTTCCCACTCGGTGAATCGGACTTTTAAGGTTGCAGTGATCAAAGTATAGCTACATAGTACCAAAAAATATGTGGTTTCACTGTAAAGAGCAGCTCTTTCTACCTATGTGATCCAAGTTTCATGAAGCCAGTATTCCCGTTCGTTTTTTCCATCCTGTGTGGATGTTTGGAATGGTCTTGATGGCTCTGTCTTTGCTTGTGCTGGTATTGGCAGCTTTAAACGATCTGTACACATAGCTATTTTGTGATCTCGGATCTTCTTTTTTTCATTCTTTTGTTTTTCCACCCGCTGGGCTGGTTGCGTGGGGGTTTGTTAACCTCATGGAGTTTCTCCGTTCCTACGTCACCAGCCTTGTGTGATTTAATAATAATANTTAGAAAAAAATCAATAATGCACACCTACAGCCAAAACCCTGAATGTATATAAACTGCACTAACATTTGCCATTATCTTCACCATATTTTTGTGACATTAAAAAAAAGTGCTTTTGCGGCGAAATCACCCCGTTCTACCCTATTTAGTATTTACATTATATATGACTTCTGCTGATAGTCATACAACTTTCTCATATTTGTGTGAAGCTTTTGAGCTAACTCAATCTCATTTGGTTGATCCTCTCTTATATAGCTGGCTGCATCATAGAAATTTTTTGTCTGTTCCCAAGAGCAGCTTGAATCTCTTGCTTGCACTGATTTCCAAGCAAGGTTGTCTTTGTAAATTTCTATGTCACAGAAAAATTGAACTGTACCTACCCAGAAAAAAAACTTTTAAATTAACTGAAATCCAGCTATTTCCTTTATAGGTATAACTACAAATCTGAATGGGGTACAACGTTTCAACTCTAACAGCACTAAAGCTAGAAAGTTGCGATGGCACATTTAATATTTACGTCTAAAAATATTTTCATTGGAAATAAGTGATCATTACTTGATACTAATTTAACTTGAAAATGTGCAGAAATTGCCAAAGTAACTTATTTCAGGCTCACATAAAATGTATTCACAATTCAACAAATAGGTGTGTACCATAGGCCTATTTACAATGTAAATTTTAAGAATATTTTAAGTAACCATTGAGAAAGCTTTTTATTCTTCTGCTTGCATGGCAACTTTTGGTTATTTGGTGTAGCGTTGGACTGACAATCTGTAAACTTTGTTACTGCCAAGTTGCTTGCCAGAGTTATGAGCTACAAATACACATGCATACACTGGCCTTATGTGTGCACTAATTACTATATGGCCCCTTTGAAATATGTTAGTACTTACCGTGTCGCGGTTGAAAATATGCTGTCCGAGTGCATCCTGCCAACAGGGTGATTTGGACCGGCACAGTCGGGTGATTCTTTTCACTTGTTAGTATTGAAAAATGAATAAATACTGAATCCTCACATTTTCTCTGTACATCGGCCCACTCCCTCTACACATGCAGCCTGTAACAGAAGCTCTAAATGTCAGAAGATTTTTGTGGTAGAAAATTTAAAGGACCGGTCCAGTGGAAAAACAAATTCTGGGTGAATTGGATCGGACGACCCGGAAGATTCGGTTCGGTTAGTAGTATTGGAAAGTGAATAAAAATTGAAACTTCATATTTTCTCTGTATAGGCCCACTATCTTCTTACATAGGCAACTTGTAACAGAAGCTCGAAATGTCTACATTTTTGTGGTAAACACCTTGAAATAACCTATCCGATTCACCTGGAATTTTTGTTTTCCCACTCGGTGAATCGGACCTTTAGGGTTGCAGTGACCAAAGTATAGCTACATTGTGCCAAAAAATATTTGGTTTCACTGTAAAGAGCAGCTCTTTCTACCTATATGATCCAAGTTTCATGAAGCTGCTACAACTCCTTTACATCTGCAACGTAAGTTGAAAAGCATATTCGTGATTGAGACGTAAAGTTGAAACAAGGCCAGTTTTTCATAAGTTCATTTTTTGTCTACCACATAAATGTTCAGTCATTTAGAGCTTCTGTTACATGTTGCATGTGTAGGTGGAAGTGGGCCTATGTAAAGAGAAAATGTGAGAATTCAGTATTTTTCGTTTTCCAATACTAATAACCGGTCCGAATCACCAGTTCGGTCCGACGCTAGTTCTCTTATTGTTTTCATTCTACCAGCATGAAGCATGCTTTGTGTAGCGGAAGAATGTCTTTCTTCTTCTTAATTACGCCAGTAGGTACGAGGTACACTTTTGTGCAGCCGAAGGAAGCCCAGCTTTCTAATAGCGTGAGGCATAGTTTTTCTTGTAGAGTAAGGCTTATTTTATTCTATTCCAACAGTATGAAGTACGCTTTTGTATAGCGGAAGAAGGGGACCCTAGCATCGCGGTGGTGAAAGAACTGATGAGCAAATATCCTAATGTTGATGCTTCTGTACACATTGGTGAGTAGGTTGTGGATATGTCTTGTTTTCCTTCTGTTGTTTTACATCGTTGGGCTTGTTAGTAATATTGATGCTGATTGTTTTGCAGTGGCGTGCACAGTGTGTTGAAAATGATACTGTACCATGAAAGCTTGACACATTTTTTGTAGTGTTTTTGTTCTGCTGTGTTGGTGCTGCAGCATCGTTGCTACTATTTATTGGCTCTATATCATTCAGTGAAAATGTTTATAAAGTGCAATGTTCTTTTTTTGAAGCTACATACGTTACGTGCAACTGTGCCAAATTCTTGCTGCTAAGCTGCATACATTCTGAAGTGTGCAAGAAACTACCGTTATTGGTGTTCAATGATTCAGACAAATAGGTACCTATACTGTATGAACAATGGGCTTCATAGCAGGAATGTGTTCGATACAAAAGCTCTATTTCTATTTTTTGTTTAATTTTAAGTAGTGTGCAGTCTTGAGTCATAGTTGATAGCAGCCAGACAGATGTTTGTGGGAGTCAGAAATCAAAATTGGTAACTGACTGGACTCGGTAGTCAGTGTTGGACTTCGTCCATCCCACTACTGGCTCTTGCTCATTCGAGTTCCTTTGACGCCTACCAGCTTCAACTTTTTTCTTAGCAAAATAGGTTAATTTTCACAGACTCTGACTTTACAGCCCGAAATGAAAGTACAGTAAAACCCCTCTAATCCGCACCTCAGTAATCCAAAACCCTCCCTAATCCGAACATCTCATTACTGTTCGAAATGCTATGTGAACAAGTGAGCATTTTTCGGATTAATGGGGTAAAGTACGGAGTTCCTACAAATACCTCTGTAATCCGTGCAAGGCGCTTCTCATTTTTCGGATAAAAGAGGTGATGAGCGAAAAATCTGCTCGAGGTGTTGCGCAGAAGGTATGAACAATCTCTCTATAATCCGTATTAGTGCGGAATAAAGAAGTTTTTTTCGGATTTGTAAGTACCCCGGTAATCCGAAATCCTCGCTAATCCGTCACCCCCTTCCCCCCGTGCTGTGCGAATTAGAGGGGTTTTACTGTACTGAATTTTAAATTGTGGTTATCATCACTGAAAGAAATTACTATCTGCAGGTGCCACTGATATCGGCGTCAATCCGAAGATCAACAACCTGTACAAAGGCTACCAGGCAGCTCGCTACCCTCTACTTCTTATGAGTGACGCGAGCATCTTCACAAAACCTGAAGTTCTGACGGAGATGGTGAACACCATGACCGAGGACACGGGCATCGTCGTCCAGCTGCCCTTCACTACTGACAGGAAGGGCTGGGCTGCGTCCCTGGAAAAGGCAAGTGCAGTTCTTTAGTAAAGTTGTGCTGTGAAAAGCGTTTGGGGATTGTGTGTCCTGCAGCTACTGTAAGCTGCTTCAGATAAAGGCTTAAACTACTCTATAGCAATGGTGCTGAAATGCTACTTGCATGCTTTCCTTTGTGGAGGAATCAGAAAACAAACTTGGTCCGGTTTTTAAGAGTCTTGTAGCTATAATATCATTGAACTGGTATCACGTTTAATAGGCCATAAGTGATTTGCAAAACCAGTAGTACGGTAGATGCAAGTAAGCATAATTTATCAAGCAGCCAGTTGGCTGACTTAGATTCGTCCCTCCATTATTATTGGAATCATACTCATAGGGAAACCGTCTCCTCTTGCCTTACACAGGTCATCTGTTAGTCTTTCTGACACTATCCGTTTTTGCTTGTCTGTATTTCATACTCTTAATGATATTTTGTTCTATTCCTCCTCCTCTTTCGCTTCTTGCTGTACCCTATACTTCCAGTGCGCGGTTGATCCAGTATGGGAGCGCCCTTGACGGTTGTGCATGGGTGGCGCGTTGTATTTAGCTTCGTACTCTGTTAAAATACTGTTTTGTGTCTAGGGAGGCCTGAACAAGTGTTTGATCTAGCCCTTAATGCATACCGTTTTGCATAACACTTTGAGGTGTGATCTATTCAGCCTTCGTAATAGCACCACTTGTATTGCATTAAGAGTTATTTCTGGAGTTGGGCTATAGCTACGCATTAAGTGAAGGTTTCCCTGTGTTGTCCAATACCGGTATACATGTTAGGAAGTTATATTTTTCACCTATCTGAGTTGTACGAAATCTGTCCCTACCATTCTTTTCTAACTTCTTACAAACGTAAGGGAAAATTCCTTGCTCTTTGACTGGAACAAGCCCATTGTTATTATATATTAACTACATTCTTTCCTTTCTTATATGTATTTTCAGGTGAATTTTGGCGGGAATCAAGGGCGCTTATCCCTTTTACTCAATATGCTGGACCGAGCCAAGCTACACGTCAACTTCTGTGTTGGAATGTCCGTGCTAATGAGAAAGAGTATCTTTGAAAAAGCTGGAGGTAAGTGTGCTCATATCCTTCAGCTCATTCAGGGGCCATCGTTAGGATTTTAGACCATAGGGTACCGTAATTTGCACTTGCCCATGCTATGTTTCTCACAGGACGTGTAGGTTACCGTAACTTTAGCTAGGCTTTCGGGATGTTTTTTCTTTGTGCACACTGTGCTGCCTACCATTTCCCTGCTTCTAATGATTACTATTTGTCCTGTTGTTCTTTTTTTTTTTTTCATTTCCAGCTTACTGTACACTGGCCATGGGTGTTGATCCACTGTGAAACAAACCCTGACACGGTTTCCTTGTTTGTATTGCCATAGTACGTGCCACTTATTTCTTACTTTATTGGATCACCAATGCAGTGAAACGAAATTTGAAAGTTTAAAAGTATCGTACAATGTGATTTATATTATTTAGTCACTTTTATGTAATTATAGATTGTTGATGACACTTTACACTTTTTCTGTCCTGCTCATGGATATAAGGTGGGCCGTCAGGTTGGGTTGACCAAAGGATGAAGTGAAGCTCGCCCATCCTATGTTATGGGAACAGCGCCCCAGAGGGCCCGTGTAGGGTTACCTCAGCCATTAGCTAGGTCTTCGGGACGTTTATTTTTCGTGCTTTCTTCTGATTTCAACCTCCTAATGATCTCACTTTCATCTGTTCTTACTCTCCTCTCCCGACTTGCTGTTTCCATGAGCACTGAGTATGTGTAGGAACTCCTTCGTGCATGGGTTGCACGCGTCGACGTTGTACTACATGACCCTTCTCTCTTTCTTCCTTCGTGATATCGCCTTTGTTGTGGAAATGCAAATTTAAGCTTCGTAATACAAACATAATAGATTTGGTCTTTCCCCTCAATGGGATATTGCTAACCTTGATGTAAAGAGCTGTACAAAAAATTCTTAACGCTGTCTAAATGGTTAAACATTGGAGATATGAATAAATTAACTCTATAGGTTGCAGTCTTCGCTCCTGTTATTGCTGTCACTTTGTGCACTCTATGAATTAGCGTTAGTATAATAAAATAACACGGAGCGAGTTGTCTTGGTCATGATATAGAATTGAACGTGTCGCGACTTGGTCGTTTACTGTAGCAGTTACTGGTGATGCTTTGGGGTGAACCGAATTAGCCAACTGTCAAGTGAAGTAAAGTTGTCACTGCCTTCACTAGGAACTTATCGCTATTAGGCTATAGATCTGCCATAGCTAAAGCATGAATTATGATGTAGTGGATTTCTTACAGTCAGCCGCCCAGGGCGAACTTTTCTTAACACTTCCTATGAGAGGCCTGGTGTTGGTCCGTCAGTTTAGCATTGAAGCAGTCACTGTTATAAGTACAACAAATTAACTGTGTTTTAGAACTAGTGATCCGACAGAACAAATTAATAATAATAATAATAAAGTTTATTGAGACTCAAACATCACTTAAAAACTAAGTAAAAGGGCACATTACATACTGTTTAATCAGAAATGAGAGTTTGAAACTCAAACCCCTTGATAGCTTTACAGCTAATTAGGCTGTAACTCCGAAACAGAATCAAATTTGTATCGGCTGCTCTCCCTTTTTTTTATTTGCGGAGGATGAGCACGTATGGTTATCATCCTTCCTATGCAGTTATGGGCAGCTCTTTCAGTTTTATAACGCCTTGACACCTCGTTTTTCAGGAATCGAGGCCTTCTCGCCATACCTGGCTGAAGATTATTTCTTTGCTGTGTACGGCCAGCGGTTCGGTTGGGGCGTGCGCCTGTCATCTTACCCAGCCCTGCAAAACCACGGCGTCTATTCTGTAGACAGTCACTTCTCTAGACTTATTCGGTATGTTCCGTACGCCTGCTTTGGTGGCGTGGAGGGGCGCAGTAGGGGCATATTTGGGGTGTCAAACTAAGATCGGAATGTTGAGATTTAGCTACACGAAGTGCAGCTGTATGTAGTCACGAAGAGGTCATGTGGATGTGCCAGGACTATATCTCCAAGCGCTGGTACACCTAGATAGGCTGCATCACTGAGTAAGCTGTTTCTAGTAGTACGAGGAGTAGTAGTGGTACAAAATTTTACTAGCGCAACAGGACACAATGTATATATTGCGCTGAACTATTCTTGGGGTTTAACACAGGCTCGTGCGCCTCTAGGGAGCGAAGTATGTCTCATTTCAAATTCTCAATGATTTTTGTCTCGGCTTTTCTGCCGGTAGGTCTCAGATTCTAAGTGGTCAGTGCGCTACTGATAGGAAAAAGGCGCAAGTTGTGCACCTCCAACTCCCGGGCACGGCTGAACGCCTTCGCTCAGCTACGCTGCGCAGGGGAAGCAAACGGAAAAAAAAACAAGAAGTAAGAAATCTAGCAGGAATAAATCGGTCACCTCGATCAGCGGACCACCTCCCGAAACAGAAGGGGAAGTAGGTATTGAGAGCCTACCTAACTTTACAAAACTAACCTCGTGAGCAGAAATTGGGCGGCAAGTTGCAACATCCCCAGCCGAGAAGGCACTAGGGACCCTTGGGGTTGTGAGCCCCAAATACATTGTGGCACGGAAAGGGCCCGCCAGAATATACCCCTGAGGGCAGTGCCTGTGGTAATCGGTTTACTGTATCTACAGTAAGTAGCTATATGACACAGCCAGAGAGGGTATAATATATAGTTGTAAATACTTCTTATGGAAGCCAACGATAAGCATTATTATCCATGTAAACGATCAGCAAGCACTCCAAGCTGCTAGGTCGACCAGGCTGCACACTGCACAGAATGTATTGTATCGTCGCTGGCTGTATCCACTATTACCAGGTGTTAAAAAGTGTTAAAATCTAGCGAAAAATGCTAAGAAAGACGTTTTGCTTGCGTCATGTGTCATTTGTAGTCATTTCTTCCGTTGTTCATTCAGAATAACTGCTCTAACGCGATCAATCTAAATTGAGAAAGAAAAATATCTAGCTATGTATTCAAATTGTAGCTACCTACCTACTTGGGATTGTATTACTTTGTAGCAGGCTGCAGTACTGTTTTTGGCCTGAAAATGCCTTGTATTGTGTACTTGTCTCATAAACTGAAATAAGATAGGTGCTGCAATTTTCTGTCTAGGAGTGCTAAAATAGGAAATAGACAATCTAATCCACACCTTGTATTGTTACTCCCTGTTCACTGTTAATGACTTGTGCTGCAGTGCACTCAGTTGAATGGTCGTCTTTGCCGGTATCGAGCGTGTGTTGTGGTGCTAACTGAAGGTGCAGCAGTTTGTGTTTGTCATCATACAGAGCATATGCAAACGACCCATACCAGCTTGTGTAGGATCGGGGACCTTTTGCACTAATATGTGTGGTATAGCTACATTTTGATGTGTTTATTGTCTGCTATTTCCTTGACTGACTTCGCTGTATGTATTGTTCAATGTCTAATCTAAACCGAAGTAACCCATCTCTTGGAATACCTTCTAATGACCATTTTACCTTTTCAGGTGGACCAAATTACGCCTTAAGATGGCGCCGATACCAACCATATTGGAACCAATGACCAAGTGCGTTATCTTGGGGCTCGTTGCATCCGCTGCCGCTGCTGTGCAATTCCAGAGCGATTTTTTGGCCTTTTTCTTACTTCATCTGCTCGCTTGGGTCCTCTCTGACTGGACGCTCATTAGTATCATTCAGGTAGAGTTTATACTGTGTATGACTTGTCGACGTGCTGAATTTGTTTGCTTTCCTGTATTCACATTTCAATTAGCTAGCGTGTGTTAGGGTTTTCTTGTTATTGTTAGTGTTTATCACCCGTGAAACGAAGTGAGAGAGGTGATAATGTTTTCGTTGAAGATTTAAGTAAATATGTTTATATATATATTTCTAAATATATTTTTTTGTCCACCCAATAAGTGGTCGAAGGAGTTGAGCAATGTTCATAATTTTTTGTAGGAAGTTTGGTGGGTTGACCTAGATGTGACCCATTCCTAAAAAAACTAGGCCTAGCTGGCCATCAAAAATGACTGCGTTGAATTTCCCCCACCGCGGGTGATGGTCTTACGCCACGAGGCGTTCTAGTAGCTCCTGAATTCCTTCAATAGCTTCTGCGCTAAGTGTATCACAGTAGTTATTTTCAAGATTGACGGTGCTATGGAGCTCTTGGAATGTTAACATGACGTGAGCTACCTATCGGTTGTTATATACCTAACAATCAAGTTTAAAGAAAGATAAAAAGGCCACTTGTATTCCACAGCGATTACTACACGAGCCACCGCTGATTATAAGTTTACCCATTGCTACTGTTGCTCTTCAACAGAACGGCGCTCCGCCCTTCAGCAAATTTGAGTTCGCCATCGCCTGGCTCTTCCACGAATTCGGCTCCATATTTGTTCATCTAAGAGCTATGCGCAACCCTTCTGTGATAGACTGGCGCACCACGCGCTTCGTTCTCCACTGGGGAGGACGCGCGGATAAAGTGGACCTCGCTCCTGCGCCCTGCGTAGACACCGACACCACCACTGCTACCACCACCACCACCAAGAAACCCCCGCCCTCGCCTGTCTCCCCTGCATCGTACCCTGTCAAAACAACAGACTTCAACCGTAGGGAACTAATGAAAGATTCAAGAGTATCTGTTATATAAATGCTGGTAGTCACGCTAGACGAAATATTAGTATTTAAAAGATACTGGGAAAGAAATTTTGTGTGATATTTTTGCAAACTTTGTGAAGCATTGCCATAACATATTGCT
Organism: Parhyale hawaiensis; assembly: GCA_001587735.2. Lineage (NCBI taxonomy): Eukaryota > Metazoa > Arthropoda > Malacostraca > Amphipoda > Hyalidae > Parhyale > Parhyale hawaiensis. Next base: position 22,168,620 of record LQNS02278160.1, read on the forward strand.
CTTGAATAGAGGTGAGTCTGTATTATTTCGATACCAAAAATTTACCATAATTTATACTTATTATGCAGTTTTCGAGAAGCTTTGCTATTTATTCCTTTTTTAGTACAATTGTCAAGTTGTCATTTATATGTGCTGTAGATAGAAATTATTTGTTTGCTGAGCCTGAAGTGAACTGTTTATATTACGTACGGTAAACGCGTGATGCTTGTCTGTGCTGGTTTTGCGTTGTTCCAGATTGCTTAAAGAGTCTAATGCTTTATCCCGGCGATATTGATACATCTTTGGAATCGAAACTTTGTTCTATAAAGAATGTGAAGTTCAAGTCTTAAGTACATTATTTATTGTAACTACTTTTAAAAGTGAAGCTCTGATCTGTGTGGAAAACTTAGTTTCTTTCCCGCATTTTGATGTTTTGCCTTCGAAAAGGAGCAGCAGCTGCGCTCTGGGAGCTGTATGGAGTGGCGATGGCCGGGGTGAGTTCAGACGCCCCCGCTGGACGGGGTGAGTTGAGAAAACGAAAAAATCTGGAAAAAATAAATACGAGTGCATTTGTTTTATAGGCACATGACTTGGTTATAAACCCTATAGAAAAGTTGACTCATAAAAGGTGTCTAAGTAGTGAATGGGAGAAAATTTGTGAAGCGTCTAAACATTGTCTCATCTCACCCCACTACGAAAGAAAAAAGTCTCACCCACTTCCAAAAGTGTCTCACTCACTCCCACCGCTCTAGCATTATTATTTCCTGTGATTGTTTTACTTGCAAGGAATAGAACGCTCCGTTCTATAAGTATATACTGATTTTTTTCCAGTAGCAGAGAAACTCACATCAACATTCGTTCGACGGTATTTTTGTTTTCGTGTTGGAAAAGAAACTTTGATGATGCAGCTCAGGTGTATTTCCACGTACTGCGTATGTCGAAGTGCGTTGTACGTATCTATCGAAACCTTTTGTTCCCACGACCAAGTCTTGTCTGCTCTACTTTCCCGTCTCGCCTGCTGACCGCGTAATGCCCACATGAACGTATGCATGGAAGGAACAGCAAGCAGAGCAATAGAATACTTTCTGTACTGGTTGCACTCAAACCGCAGCCGTGTTAGCCACAGCTGACGTCATAGCCTAATCCTTGCCCAACGAACAGGCATTAGCCGGTGAGGCCGCCGCCACACTGGCGAGACGAGGGACGTGCAACGCGACAAATTTGTTGCACGACAAAAGGTAACGGAGGGTGCAGCAGTGCTGTCCCCACCGCCGCAACTGCGATGCCTCACGACACCCGTGCATTGCTGCAACACGACTCCCGTAAAAATCGCATTGCGTCGCTTGTTGTGCTCAGTGGGGCCCCGGCCTTAGGCAGCTTGTCCGCTGTGATGGTGTCACCAGAGCCAATAGATAGCATCTACTATATAATAATTCACGTCGTGTTTTTATTTATTTATATATATATTTATATCTTTCCTGTCACGAGGGGGGAAAGAACTAATAACATAGGAGAAAATTCAGATTTTAAAATGTAAAAAAAAAAGTGGGGCACCTTGGAATCTTTTTCTTCAGTGTTAGATAGGGGAAAAATAGAACTAATAAGATAGGAGAAAATTCAGATTTCAAAAGGCGAAAAAACAAGTTGGAAACCTTGGAATATTTTTCTTCAGTATTAGATAGAGGGATAATGAGGAAGCCCAAAAGACGGCGGGGGGAAGCACGACAAAGGATCAATGAAGGAAAGAAGTAAATTAGGAAGCAAATAAGAGAAGAGGAGATTCCTCACCGGCCTAGAGGCATTAGGTAAACGTATAGGTTATTGCGTGAATTCTTCACGCACGGGTCCACTAGTCCTTGTATAAAAGCCATGTTTCGCCTTATTGGTCTCGATCTTCATCGTGTAATTACACAAATTTTTCATCTCTATCTCATATCACAAGGACGTGCTTATGTTCTATGTCGTACACAACGTGTCTGCATCACCATATGTTGCTCCAAAGTTTCATCTCTGACCAGTCATCTTTATGTGTGATATTATGGGTGCTGAATGTGCTCCGAGAGCTAATTGTAGTAGTGAAAAGGACTGACTAGGAGCAAACCTAGGAGTACCGAGTGCTCCCTAGAGGCTAAGCCTTGTAGCGAATGGTGCTGACGGTGATGGCAAAATCGTTAGTGCTGCGGTCTCTGCTGACGGGCCTGTCTTTGGTAGCTATCACCGTCAACTGAATTCATTAGTCTATCTCGGGGTTGGGCTTCCAGTTGCGCTACGTCATAATGACACCCTGTGAGCTGGCCTGAGACCCTCCTAAAAAGTTAAAGTACAGTATATATTTCGAAACGCTCCGCTGTCTCGGTGAAAGCTTGCAGTTTTGACTAGCTACCATTAGTATTATGTGTTACGCTTTCTTAACCATTTTTTTTTGTCACGTGGGGCCTTTTGCCATCCCAGGCTCTATTGACAGATGGTTATCGGTATTCAAAAATTAAAGGATCCTGTAAGTTTGAGTTCATAACTGGTGACTAACACAGGGTTAACCCTATCCGCACCAAGAATTCTACCTCGCTATAAAGGCTTTCTCCCGTAGGAATACTATTGGGTTCAGAACCCTTGTAGCAATATACTACAGTCTGGTATGAATGGGGTTAATGTAAACTTAAGGCTGGATTCATTGTATGGAGATTCGATTTCCAGTAGATGTCTATGACCAGCATTGCACTGTTTTTTTTTTTTTTTTTTTTTTTTGAGTGCGTAAATTATATGGGCGTGGGCTGGATACCCGCGCCATTTTCAGGCTCCACAGTCTCATCTACAGGCTTTCCACATCAGGCCATGTGGATAGTGGTTATGCAAATGGTGTTCATGTTCGGTCCACCTCTGCTAGTTACCTATCTTATCTAGTCTGTGCGCTGAGAAAAGTTTTGTCTCGGAACCACATGCCTTTCCGCGCTTCCACTGCAATAGGAGCAGGTTTTGTGCTGCTGGAGCCCTCCAAGTCTGGCACATCTTTCTCGGGATTGTGTGCTCGTTTTTGTGGCCGTACTTTTGTCGGTGTACCAGTGAAGTACGTGAGGCTGTATCGTATCTACTTGCTAATATTGTCCCTCATTTCAACAGTTTGTTTTTGTTCCTATATTGATTTCGTGAGTCTTTTTCTTCATGCCCAATTTTTTCCCTCTTTTTTTCTAACACCAGTTGACACAATGTCGCATTCTTTCGATTCCCTTGCACTGTGATCCACGCGGGTATTTGCCCCGACGTCCTCGCTACATCTCCCTCCGTCTAGTTTCTCATGAAACGTCTAATGCTGAGGCCATACTATGCCGGCCTACACTCGAGCTGATCAGCGGCCCTGCAGTGTTAGCACGTCGTTCATAGCGTCGTATCTATGATACCGACTTTAATGTGCATCGTGATGACGTGCGAGCCGCAATCGTCGCATCAAGGTGAGCGTACAGTTGTTTATTCTGGTCCCGGCTTGAGTGTCTTTTACAGCCCAAGCGGGCCCATCATGGCGCGCTGTTTACTTAACCGAAATTTAGTAGCTCCATTCGTAGAATATATATGAAAAATTCTCATTATTCAAATAGATCAAATTTTAGACTGTAAATGTCTGTCTTAAACAAACAAACAACAAACAATAAAATATAAATGAGTTCCACTGTTGAAGCGCCTGAACTGCGACTAAGGTGATTAAAATGGAAGTAAAAAATTGATGATGAGAGTGTCTGAAAAGCTTCCTAACGTATGAGTTATTGAATTGCTTTGTTATCATACATAGGTTTCGTTGGAATTATTCTTGTGCAGCTATGTAAACTGCTGCTTATGGCGAGGCTACCCTGTGTAACCGCGCACACAATTTATTTACGAGCAAGGACGTTCTCGCTTGCCGTTCAACTTGAGTACGTGTCATTGGTATCTTTGCTACCTACCGACCTTCCCTGTGTATCGACGCTGTGCAAGCAGAACGACCACTCATTATGTTGAGTGTGTGATGGCGCGGTGTGGCCTCGTGTGAGCATAGACTTGCTAGGTTCGACCAGCCTGTATCGTGGAGAATCGCGCCGTAGCGAAACCCGCAGCTACTTAGTTCATATAACATTAGTCCTGGTACTTACGGCGTCAAATGAACAGTTTCTTCCAGCTCAGCTTCCAAAAGCGGCGCAGAGTCCTTTTAAAAGGCCGAAAGGTGCGCGACTTCCTGAGTTCTAATTAGCTCTCAATCTAGAGGCCTCCGAAAATTTACTTGTGACTCTTAGCGAGCCAACTGAGACCTGACCTAGGGGGGGATCCGGTAAATTATCTTAGCCGTTAGCTCGGCCTTCGGCACGTCTGTCTTTCATGCCTAATTTGCTTCCTTCCGGCTTCATACTCCTTCTGGTATTACTCTCGTCTGTTCTTCGTCTTCTTTCCCAAGTTGCTGTTCTCATGCGCGTTGATCCAGTGTGGGAACACCTTCGTGCATGGGTTCCACGTGACTATCGAAGTACTGTATTATGTGTCCTTTCCTTTTCCTCTCTTAGAAAAGCTTTGGCTTCATATAGTGAGGCTTAAACTTTCTTATACTGCCACTAAGACCTAACAGCTAACATTTGAATAACTTGTTTGGAAGACGCAGAATTTTTGCTTACAGGGACGCAGTAAAGCCCTCGGACGAGGAGGTGAGCAAAGTAGCAAATTTGACTGCCGTGCGCCCTTCACTATCCTTATAGGCCTTGGGAATATCTTTCTTCCGTGCCCGCATTGCCTCCTTGTCTTTTCCTACTTCTTGTAGTAACAATTTCTCTTGTGTTCTTCCTCTCCTCCCCTCGGAGGCATAAGATGGGCTATTGAGTTCTGTTAGTCAAGTTCGCCCACATTATATTACGCGGAGCAGCGCCCCCAGGGGTACCTTGGCTATTGGCTAGGCCTAATAACGTTCTCTCCTTCTCACCTCCTTGTTGTCCTCCTGCACTGTATGCCGTGTATGACTTTCTCGCGTTAGTTGGCATGCTAAATGATCGTTCTCTTATCCTCTCTTGCTGCACCTTGTCGTGACTCCGTTGGCTGAAGCTAGTGTGTATAATCTAAGCAAATAAACATGTGTGCTGCTGTAGGAACTCATTGCCCAAAGCACAGTCTGTTCCGATGACTGCAAGTCCTGTCAATTGAAAGCCTCAACACTTGAGCGTTTGAGACGAGTTTATCCACCCAAACAACTGAAATATATCTTAAGTTGAGACAATACATCCTAATGATCAGCACGTTTTCCTTTGCTGTTAGTCTATCATTACTGAATGAACCCTTTACACAGTGAGTGCATAGTATTTCTAACGTGATGTCGAGTAATGTCTATTAGGCTATTTATTGAAAATATTTCTATATTTTTGGAATCACATCGCTATGATTTTGCTGTTGTATTACACGAGCTGATGCTTAGATAGATGGATCTTGGCTAAGTAAATGTTTATGTTGAACTAACCCTGTTATGCTTAAGTATTGTATTTCGATGGGGGGTATCGCACAGTGTAGTTTATTTATTTTTGTTAAAGACGCGAGACCTGAAAGGTTGAAGGTATTTTTTTGGTGGGGACTGAAACCCCAGATTTTGTATTAATCTTTTTGGTATTATGTTTAATTTGAAATATCGTAGTCATTGTTAGGTTTCCCATTGTTCACTTTGGTTGTTAGGTATGGAGCTATTATTTGGAAGGCTATGTTGCCATTTTGATTCCACGCATTCAGTGATATATTGAATGAGGTGACTTTTAGAAACTTGAGCTCAATCTATCATTTGAGAAACTTTCGGAGCAGTGCAGGTATAGCTACTGAGCCTTTAGCAAACCTATTGTACTCTGCCGCTGCTACCTCTAGTGTCGCTAGAAGATGGTTCGTCAGTGCCATTCTGTGCCAAAGATGTTCTGTCGCTTTTGCCTTGGAGCATTCCTGGTGTTTGCTACTGGCATCAAAACCTTCGTGTTGATACGATTTGTGTGGCTCGAGAATTTGCTACTATATTCTCAGTTGGCGCTCCAAGCGTCTCTTGTGCTCAGTTTCTTTCTATGTGCTGCTGCTGATGATGATGATGAACGCTCGTCTCTGCTCTACCATTTTTATACTTGCGTGCTTGATGCATAGATTTCTCATTTTGATTTCGATAGATCTTGTTAGATGTTCCTGCTTTCTCTATGGGCCTCGCTGAAGTCGTGGGTTGGGAAGCCTATTGTACCTAAGAAGAACGTAATTGTAATTTTGATAAAAATTAGTCTTTGCGTGTCCACAGTTAACCCTGATCGTAAGGTCAACATCGTTTGTACTGTTACCACAGCGAGTGTTACTCCAAATTCCCTCTCAATATTCGTGTGCTTAGCCTCACCTTAACACCGTTAGTGTCACGTTTAGTCCTTTGTATCAGCACCTCTGTTTTGTGTGTCTTTTGCCTTGACTACTTAAAGATCACTTCTCATTCTTCAGTGATAGTCATGGAAACTTAAATATTCATTTGAAAATTTGTCTAATGGAATGACAGGAATTGTGTGCGCTAACTGGAAAGTCAGTTCGAGGTTTACCCACCAGTGACAGTTGACGGGGAAGGCTCTTTATCAGCGTCTGCAAATCCTCTAACTCTGCATATTTAATATTCTAAATTTAAGAAAAGAAAAATTAGCCGTAGTAAATACCTTTTGAAAGTCAAAATAACGAATTCTAAGTCGTGTGCACCAAAATTTATTACTATTTTATTCTGATTTATATATTTAGAGTATGTATTTGTCACAGTATTTCTGCATATAGTTACTCCATGCATATTTCTTCCAAAGGGCGTCGATGGGTTCTTGGAGAACTTTAGCACATTCCAAGTGCCCGCTGGTATTCATGTGACATTTTGGCCAGTAGCATCTCTTGAATGATCCGCCGTGACGAGAGGAATATAAGAGTGAAAAAATATTATTATGCAATCTAAAATGATTTTAGTTACTATTATGCAAAGATTAATCACTGTATGGTCAGTATGCACAACTTGCGGAGATAGGTACTCGTATTATGTATTATTCATACAATACAGTATCATACTGAGATTCGCGGCGGCTGTGTCACGTGTGTGAAATATTTAGGTGTTTGGCTGCTTCGGGGATATAGAGCGTAATGTTCATTATTGTTTTATTATATATTTTTTTTAAATATTTAAGGCACTTTCGCTAGATTTTGAGCAATATGTGTGTGTGCGTGTGTCGTATGAACATTTCCTTACTGTATATATAATAATTTTCACGTGTCGATGGTTGCGTACTTGTGTGATAGCTTTGTCTAATAAATACGACAGTTTGACCTGTATTTTGGTTCTTTGTGAGTTTTCTTGTTCGTCCTGAAAATTTGCGCTCTGGCTGGTATTTTTCTTACTATTCTTTCAGGGAGTTAATCTTGGGGCTCTTTTCTTGTCAGAACATATATGGGTCTCACCCACCCAAAGGTTATCCCGAGTACCTATCTACCTTTTCCGCTGGAGATGTATCTCGCCACAGTTCCTGCTGATGAGGTTAATTTGTTAAGTTAGGTAAGTTCTCTCGGGCCTCACAAGTCGCCTGAGGGCAAACTGTAGTGCTTTTTTGCAGATGTTGGAGCTGGCTGCAGTTCCTGCTGACGAGGCTAGGTATGTAAAGTTAGGTAGGTTCTCTGTATTTCCGACCTATTCCGCACGGCTTTATCTTCTCCCGTGCGGACTTAGCCATTAGCTAAGCCTTCGGGACGTCTATCTTTCGTGCCTACTTTGCTTCCTTCCATTTTCATACTCCTACTTGCGCATGCTTTATTCTGATCTTCCTCTTCTTTCCTGACTTGCTGTTCCCATGTGCGTTAATCCTGTGTGGGAACACTTCGTGCATGGGTTCCCCATATTTCTATTGTCATACTATATGTCCCTTGCTTCTTCCTCTGTTAGATCACCGTTGTTGTGGAGACGGAGGCTTAAACTACTCAGTATAATAATAATCCGTGTGGACTTCACCTTCCGTGGCCCTCCGCATGGGCATTTTTTTCTACTAGTTTTTCGTGTCTTGTCCTGTGCAGCGTGGCTGAGCGAATTCGTGTAGGGTTAGAGATTCTCGCGCCTCCTTTCCTGTTAGAAGAGCTGCACCTGACAAAATATGAGACCCAAAACTCACTTAATGCGAGTTCGCCGTCACTCAAGACTTTCCGGCAGAAATGCTGAAACAAAATACGAGTATTTGACCTTCGGCGCAATGCGGCTTAGAGTCGCTGCACTAACAAACCTTGTTACTAATCTATCTAGGTAAATTCTCTATACTTCAGCTTCTGCTCCGTGAAGTGGGCCGCCGATTGGTGGGTGGTAAGCGACTTATCCCATGGGGCTCCTGCTTGCTTCCGTGTGGAGGCCACGGCTCTTTTCCCTGCGCCGCGTGGCTGAACGAACAGCTGTGCTATATAGGGTTGGAGATGCTCTGCTCTTTATTTTCCCTCAAGGGCGTAGGAAAGGCCTTGGGTTAGGTTTGCCCATCCTTTTTTATAGGCACAAGAAACTTATTCATAACTATCTGCGGATGGGGCAACCGCAACTCTGTTGCGACGACTGCCTCGTACCCCTCATCGTCTTGCATCTGATGGCCGAGTGCCCTACCTTCTGCAACAGACTTTGATTTGGAGTCTAACCTTTGTTAGGGCTTTTAATTCAGCTGAATACTCCTCACACACCTCAGCCCAACCCAAGCATCCCCCTACGCTTCCTCCAAACACCCGCCAAGAAGGCGCTGACACCTGACATAGCTCCCTCTGTCATACCCCCCTCCAACCCCAACACCATAGCTATACCCTTATCCTCCCGATCAAACCACCCATCTACCACCCCACCCCCACACTCCCTCCTCAACTGATCGATCAAGATACTCCTATCAGACTCATAGCAACTACATTCCACTATCATATGTTCAACGCTCTCATCCACCTCCAACTCACAAACCTGACACTGTTTACTAGCCCACACGTTCCACCTATATGTCCTCTCATTTACCTCCAGACTTTTTGTTCTGGCCT
>LQNS02278160.1:22238913-22250345 GCA_001587735.2 Parhyale hawaiensis
GAAAAAAAGTTCAAGTACATCACACACCTTAATAGATGCCTATTATTTATGAAAATAAACTTCACGGCACGTAAATAGTCTATTTACATAGTGTTTTCAGAGTATGTAGCAGAGTGCAACACCATACTGAGCATCACCCTTCGCCCCTCCCACTGTGGCCTGTGACCTGCCACGCCATTGGCTGCCCTGAGACTGTACTTGCTGAAAGGTTCAGGAAAAAAATTCGCGGCCGGGGGCATTGTCTTGCATGAGGCTGGGACACCTGAGTTTACAATATTAGGCACGGCAATACTTTCCACCAAATTTTTATACACCTGAGTATTCACACGGGTTTGCAAACAAACGAGAGGCGATTTCTCTTGACTAGAGAACATACTGGAAAACCATCACGCTCCCGCCGCCAAACTTCACAGTTTTCTTATTAGGCTACACTTTACACTTAATTTCTCACCTTCACGTCTTCTAAGTTTTTATCGTCATTACCAATCAAATTGAACTTGTTTTCATCACTGAAAAACACTCTAGCCCAATTTCCATGGGACCAGTTAACATGCTTCTTTGCAAACTATATAATCTCTTTCCTTGTTCTTGGCACTCACAAGCGGTTTCTTCTGTGGGCGTCTTGCAAATAACCCTATTTCTTAAAGGCGCCGAGAGACGGTCTGACGTGAGATGTTCATACATGTGGCATTCATTTCCATACTCATCGCACCTGAGGACTTGAATCGATCCTTCAATGACCTACCTACGCTGGAAGACTCTGTCCCCTCTAACTGAAGTTTTACGGGGCCTGCCGGCTTTTTTAGGTGCACCGATGCAGCCGGTTTCATTGTACGACTTCACTTTTCTGCCCACAACACACAACACTTTTTGAACAGTTTACCTTCTCAGAAATTTCTCTAATAGTGAAATTATTCTTGTGCAACTTGATGATATCTTGTCGCAGGATATAGCTAATCAACTTTCTGACGTGATGCCATCATGTAACGATCAGCAATGTTTACAAATGACAATGTCAAACTTTGTCCTTCATGTAAATAAAGAAATACGGACTGAATAAGAAATGAACTAAATTTTTCTTTTCTTGTCCCTTAGTTTTGGAAATTAAAAATTTAAAAAGAAAAGCTTTTCGTTCATAACTTTTTATTATCCTTCATACATGTCTCAAATTTTAGCACAATAATCAACATCTTACTGGCAAATAAGCCTAATAGTGTGCAAAAGAAGAAGTACCTGACATGGTTGGAAAAAATTATGCCGTTTTGAAATTTGTCCCTTAGTTTCGGACGGTACTGTAAATGTACATGACTCCACGTATACTAGCTGCCCAAAAACCTTCAACGCTGACTTTTTTGGCTGTGCTTTCTGGATTGAGAATAGTAAAAGGACATCTAATACTGCAATACTGCAAAAATGTGTGTGATGGTGGATACATCTTTTTGTCTTAAGTTTATTCCCCAAACAAACCTCTTTTGAGTGTCAGACGTCTCTGAATAGCTACCTGGGAACGTCTTGCGGCAAAACCTGATTCCCAATCAAGATGAAGTTCAAAGTGTAATATTGTAATGATAACTACGGATAATGTTGTATTTGATAAAAGTAGGTATTCTAGCTTTGACTTGAAGCAACTTCGCACAAACCCCCAAGCTTGGACTCGCACTCTTCCTTGGGGCTTGTGGCGTCAGAAGACAGTAGGTCTCACTTCTCCCATTAGCAAGTGCCCGACCTCAACTCGTAGCTAGCATCCTGGGATTCTCCTAGCTAAATACTACTTGAAAAAATATTTGCAAGGGAGTCAAGCAGGGAAAGCTGACAAGCTGGCTCCCCGGACCTGCAGGTGTCTCATCTGAACTCCAATATCAACCCCGCTCTCCTAAGAAAGAGAAGAAAAAATATTCGGCTCTGCTATCCTGATTTCAGGGATACCAGTTAGTGAACTCCTCTCGTTTGCAAGTCATATTGCATTTTCCTACGCTGAAGGCCAAGAACTTCTTAGTGACGTACCACTACATATGAGCAATTCATACGGTTGATACTGTTTCCTAATGTGAGCTCACCGTCACAAAAATTACCTGATTCACCTAGCAGGTCTCAATTCAGTTTTATTCTATGGTTATGGTGGTGGGAAAAGGATGTAATATGAACAATGAGATGGCAGGTAGATATCATATAGCGTCGGTCGGGGTGAGTTGAGACGAGCGGCTGGACGGGGCGAGTTTAAGCAAAAGCAAATCTGGAAAAAATAAATAGGAGTGCGGTAATTTTCTTCAGCTCTTTTTTTTTCAACTCACCCCGTCCGGCCGCACTATCGTCTCTCACGACGATTTGTGCGCGCGTGAGCGGCGTTCACGTTGGTGCGCCGCGCTGCCCGCTGTATCGCTGATTAAGTTTGGTTAGGTTAGGTAATGTTAGGTAACGTTAGGTAACATTAGGTAACGTTAGATAAGGTTAGAGAGGTTAAATTGGGTTGGGTTAAGTAAGGTTAGGTAAAGAGGTTAGGCTAGGTTAGGTTTGCCTAGGTTGTATTTATTTTAGTGGTGGCGCGCGCAGGAAAGCTTACGTGAACGCAAAATCGTCATGAGAGACGTTAGTGCCGTCCGGCCCTGCGTCGCAACTCGCCCCGACCGACGCTACAGGTTTATCAGTGCCACTTAGGTATGCAATCTATGCAGCCAAAATTTTCTACTAAATACAAATTTTATTTTGGTCTGTGACCTTAACTCTTCTCGAGCCTAATCTAAAATAGTAGACGTAATCCAGCCAACGTAACCCAACTCGTGGATTACGATACATTCATAAAAAGCATAACCGTTAGTGTAACCGTTCGGGGCGAATGGCGATAGGGTCGTTTTAGAGGCAAAAAAAATTATTTCGGCTTCAGGAGAGTTAGAATGACTGTGGAGAAAAAAATGAGTGCATGAACGGTTAGAGCATTTATTTGCGGTCATTTCAGTGTTTGTATGGCTTTTCTAAGTTGAAAAGTGAATGCGTGATAAGATTTCTCCCAAGACCATGAAAAATATTTCAGAAAACATTCTCAAAGTTTCAGAAAATTTGTTATTATTCGCCCCCGCAGATAAATTTGGGGGGGGCATTTGGCGATCGCTATCACTTCCATAGCATTCCTTTATAATAATGAAAGACACAACAATCCTTTGAAAGTGGGGCACTTTACAGCAATTGACGATCGCATTACGATTGTCAATTGCCCCCATTTGTGCCCCCTCCCTATGCCGTGGTTTTGGGCAATCAACAATACTACAATGACTGACTGAGCCTCGACTGTCCACTACCCAGAAAAGAGAAAGGACTACTAGTGGGGCGGCTAGTAGAAAGAATCGTTCATTTGATGATACAAGCACCAAAATTAGCATGATACTTTATAAAGTTTACTAAATAGATCTGTCCGACTAGCAACCAAAAAGTCCAAGATGGCGGCCATCTTTTCAAGATGGGTGCCAACTTTTTAATTTTTCTGCCAATTTGAATAAAACTTGGTACAGCTCTCTAAAATCGAAAATAAATGTGGGTTAGATTCCTGTACTTGTTTCAATTTTCCTCATAGAAAACAAGTTCTTCAAAGCAAACAGAAAAAGGGTGTTGTGGGGAAACTGACTCCCCCTACAGTTTTTGAGTTGCAAATATGATTTGGTATCAGAAAAAACTAAATTTAATTCTCTACAACTTAGCCTAGGTTTTTCTTTCATTTTTGAAATAGTTTTTTGTGAAAATTAAAAAAAAAATTCAAGTTTTTTCCAAAAAGTGCGCTGTCATTCCTTTCCTAATTCAAAGATTAAGAAAAAACCTAGGCTATGTTGTAGAAAATTAATTCCGTTTCTTTTGGTACCAAAATTATTTCTGTAGTTTAAAAACTGTAAGGGGAGATAGTTTTTTCCCAAGACCCCCTTCTCCGTTTTTCTTGGAATAACTCGTTTTCTATGCGAAATATGGACAACCGTACACGAATCTAACCCACATTTATTCTCAATTTTATATATCTGTGCCAGGTTTCATTTAAATTGGCCCAAAAATGAAAAAGTTGGCGGCCATCTTGATAAAATGTCAGTCATCTTGGAGTTTTTGGTGGCTAGTCGGACAGATCTATTTTGTATGCCGTAAGAAGTCATCGTGCTAATTTTGGTGCTTGTATCATCAAATGGGCGCTTACGTTGAATATTTGCATTTATCTGCCCCGCTATACGGCAGTATAAAATGTAAGATATATTGTCCTTTTTTATTTGAATATGTTTAGTTAATGATTACGGTCTTTATCTATGCTCTAGTATGCCAAATCACCTTCAAATAAATAAATTATAAACCCATCGTCAATTGCCCCTCAAAAATCGCCATTGACCCCTGTGGGGCAAATGGCGATCACATCACTAAATACCATCTCTGTTTAAAACCTCAATATTTTCGAAAACTTTCAATACGGGGCTAGAAGCACAATGTATGAACACACTGTGTGGTACTTAGTTTGTTTATCGATTGTCATCCGTTGGTATATGTGCTGGTTAGATGTTACTGAAAACTATCGCCATTTGCCCCGAATGGTTATATTGCATCGCATGTATGTGTGATGCTGTAGTACATTTCACCTCATTTACCTACTGGCATATCTCTGGTGTGTTGCATTGCAGTAGTTTCTTTGTTTCACTTTATAGATGAGAGTGAGGCTACAACATCGTTTTTGACGATGCTCTCAACCTGGGACAGGGATGAGTTGGACGAAAAGCTGGCCAACAGGGTTCAGGTAAGTTCTGAATTTGTGTGTAACTTCACCTTTGCTTCGCCACACTGGCAACCGGGTAGCAGCATAGTTGTGGCGTCATGCTGCGGCTGCGGCCACATTCTAACAATAAAATTTGCGAGATACACTTTGCAGTTCACCGTCTAGTGGGGAATTTATCTTTAAGTTTCTTTCGCGACCTTCGTGATATCTGATGTACCTTAAACTTAGCTGGGCCTTCGAAACGTCTTTTCTTCATGTCCACTTTGCTGCATTCCAATTCCGTGCTCTTCCCGATCACTTCATGTTCTGTTCTTTCTCGGCTTACTGTTCCCATGTGGGTCTCCTGAAGGCATTAAATGGGCCATAGGGGAGGCTAGTTAGGTTCGCCCATCCTATGTTAATGGGGAGCAGCCACTCTTCGGTGACCGTATAGATTTCCTTAGCCGTTAGCTAGGCTTTCAGCACGTCTGTCTTTCGTGCCATCTCACTTGCTTCGGATTTCATATTCCCACTGGTCTTACTTTCTTCTCCTTTTTCCCGACCTGCTATTCCGATGATGTTGATCCTGTGTGGGAACAGCCTCATACTTGGGTTTCAAGTTTCTATCCACATCCCCTCAGGGGGCATAGGATAGGCTATAGACCATAAGGTTTGGTTAGTTTAGTTCGATATGTTATGGGTACCAGCGACCCCAGGAGGATTGTGTACAGTGGCCGCAAAAATAAAGTTTATTCCTGTGCCGCAAAAGCAAAAGTATCGCATAATTCGCTTGAACTTTATTTTTGCGTTCCCCACCGTATGACAGGAGAGAGGTGGGTGGTATGACGTGTGCTGGTTCACTCCCGCACCACACACAAATCCCCGCTACACTGTCAGTCTGTGATTTATCAGTATCAGAGCTCAATCAGCAGAGTACACGTACTGTAAGGTTGGGCTATTTTTCATCACCTCGAGGGATAATTTCGCCACGGGGCAAAGTCGTCAGTTTTTTAGTCATTGCGGCAAAAGTTTTAACAACAGAAAAATGGTACGAGGTCCATTTCAGAGGTGACAATATTGTCTTCAATTTGAGACAAGAAACAAGTCCCTCAGACAAATATTAATGAGTCAGTTGGACTTCGAAGTTGAGTATTCAACTTCGACGTCCAACTGACTCTTTGATATTTGTCTGAGGCTCGTTTTTTGTCTCAAATTGAAGACATTTTTGTCCCCTTTGAAGTGGACCTTGTACCAATTTTCTGCTATTAAAACCTTTTGATGCAATGACTGAAAAACTGAGTTTTGCCCCGTGGCGAAGTTACCCCTCGGGGTGACGAAATAGCCCAACTTTACGGTACGTTTTAGTTGTGCCGGTCCACGGGCCTCTACTTGCCTTCCTTTTCACTTCTTTTGGCACCGTACCAAAAGCCAGCACGGCATCATCTGGGTCGGAAGCAGCTTAACATTGAAGAAAAACTTTTTGCCCTCATTCTAATTGAGCTGGGAGTGCCGGTGAACCGCGTAACTCTCGAACTGAATGTCAGCCGAGTGTCCCTCTTCAAGCCTAAAAAATCAGCTGCCGCACTCCCTGCCGGTACCATACCGCCTCAGAAAGTGGGATGTGGGTGCAAGAGAAAGACAATACCTTGTCAGTCTATACTTTTGTCTTTCTCTTGTCTTGCTCCCACATCCCACTTTGCGTGGTGGTATGGTCCCGGCAGGGAGTGCGGCAGCTGATTTTTGAAGCTTGATGAGGAACACGCGGCAGACATTCAGTTCGACGGTTCCGCTGTTCGCTGGCACTTCCTGCTCGATTAGAGTGAGGGCCCGAGTCTTTTCTTCGATGGTAAGCTTCTTCCGACCCATTGTGATGCTGTGGTGGATTCTGGTATGGTACCAAAATGAGTGAAAAGGTAAAAAAGTAGATACCCGTGGACCAGCGCAGCGTACCTAGGTGTTCTCTGCTCGATCTCTGATAGATCACAGACTGACTGCGTAGCAGGGATTTGTGTGTGTGGCGCTGGGGTGAAGCAACACTTGTCATACCACCCTCCTCACCTTCTCTCTCCTCTTATAGAGCGGGGAATGCGAAAATAAAGTTATTGGCGAATTATGCGATACCTTTGTTTATTTTTTATGTATAGTAGGATGGGGCGAAAATTTTGCTGGGGGAACTTACTTGCGAGCCGAAATTTACATATTTTTATCACTAGACCTAGATGTCTTCAGGTAGTAGAAAGTTACTGGCCGAGCTACTTTGTATTGCTTGAAACATTTATCTCTAATGCCAAAATCACGGAATATTTAGCTCTGAGAAGAAAATGACCCACCCCCCCCAAAAAAAAAAGACATACGTTTTAGTCCTTTCCGACTGTGCCGTGTAAAATAAGTCAAGGCCCATGCTGAATTTGGAGGGTCATTGTAAACATATGTGGAGGTCGTTATGATTGCGGCGATTTTTTTTTTCTAGTGTGGAGACTTGGTACCAGTGGGATTCACTCAACTGTATAATCGGGTGTTGCTGCTGGTCGTGCCCTGAGCAGATAACTATTGCCTTTGAACCGTGCTTGTGTGTGGCGTACTTGTGTAAGTGGGCCTTAATTTATTTTAAGCAGCTTATTAATAATTATTATATTAATAACTATCCGAACTAGGCTACTGTTGGTAACTATCCACTCCATGCTGTACCCACTAACATTTGGTGCGAGTGGTAGCCTAAGCCCAAGATATTGATGGCTCTGTTGTATGCAGGTATCCCGCCGAGCTGTAGCCAAGATAGTGCAGGTGTTTGATCGACTTCACCAGCGCAATGAGAAGATCACTCGCGCCCTCAAGGGTGAAAGTATTGCCAGCGGTAGCTTGGACAGTTCGACTGACGATACTACGGCTGGCCCCTTGCCGTCCCTAGAAGAGAGTGTAAAAGCCCTCAACGCAGAGCTGCAGGAGCAGAATAAGAAGACTTCTGCCCAGAATCTTGACCTTCACAAGAAGCACCATGTGATGTCTCTCAAGGTTTGTTTTATGTTTATCAAGATCGCTATCTATTTAATCTTCAATTTACAAATAAAAACGAAGTTCTCATTTTTAAGTTGTGAATTAATATCAGTCGTCATTTTACTCTGTGTGCCTGTGAATGATTTCCATTGTTGTTTGCCCTAAACGGTCATGCATTAAAAATAACAATTTTTATGCATATATCTTATTTATTCATGATTTCATTTGTTTTTCAAACGTTTTCAAAATTCCAAGATTAAGGCAACTGACGATACCGTGGGAAAAATCCCAAGGTGAATATGCCCTCGAGTTTGGCCACGCGCTACGCAGCCTTCAATGTGAACTGGGCTTAAGTTGGTCAGACTGTCATGCAGAGTGGTGAAAGATCGATGCAAACTGCTTCTTCTTCGCCTGCGGCGCTACTAACCCACCCCACTACAATAATATTTTTAATTCTTTATTAACATCTTGTAAATATCACTTATATAGCTATAGTATTAGAGTAAATTGCAAGAAGAAGGCCGGTAAGCCATAGCTATTTCGAAATGAAAACTAAGTATAATAATGCTCCTAAGGTAGACAAAGATATTTAACGTCTACCCTGTGAATGCTGGTCGTGTTTACGGGGCACTTGCTTTTGTACTTTACAGCTTCCGGTAAGAACTTGACGATTTGGAAACCAGTATGCACCGACTAACTTCCCTTGACTGTCGAAGGGTCAGAAGTCTCAAAAAACATCCGACAGAATATTGTGTTTGTGAGACTGGCACGAGCCGTCGAGTGACAACCTAAAGATAATTGCTGTCGCCGGTTCTATAAAAAATAAGCTTGCGTCTCCAAGCTAAGATATTGGCTCAGTATGACTGTTCCAGTGCATGCCAGTCCGATCTTCCCCTCCGTTATCACTCATAACTTAGCGGCTGTAAACATCCTATCTCACTTGAGCGTGCAATGTCTTTAACTAATAACTATGCGTCATGTAGAGCTAGAGTATAAAATTATGTGCAACAAGCATATATAACAGTTTGTCACTGGAAGCTATGTTGCATTCCCGTCTTGATTTAAAAAAAATATGTGTATATTTTAAAAAGTTATGTTATTGCTCTGCTTGCACAACTGACGGATGCATCGTGCATTGCGGTATGTGTTGAATGTGTTACGATCACTTTTGACTGAAGTTTCTCTGAATGTCTTGTAGTTTGATTTAATATTGCGTACTTTGCGTCGTGCTATAGCTACTTGATGTCCCATTCGTGTCTCCACAAGACCATAATATATTTAAACCAACAAAAAAAAAAATGAAGAGACGTAATCTCCTGTGTTGGATTATTCCTGGTGCGAGTGAGGCTAAATTCTTAGATATGTATCTCAGGTAGTTATTTGTGAATACTGTACTGCGAGTTTCCATTTCAAGAATTGAGCGTCACAAATTAAAACCTCACTGTAGTGCTACGCTGCAATTCCTCGTGCACTGCAAACCTGCCTATTAGCTCCCTTTGTTTTGTCCTGGCGCTTGCACGTTTCTATAGTTTGTCTTCCTGGTTGAAATCTTCTCAAGCCCGTATTATAGTTCTGCATTGACAGATAAGATTATAAAAATGTGTACCTCCACCATATCCATGTTGGCCGTCAAGCTATATCACATTTTCTGCATAGGGCCTACACCCCGTGTTTGTTTGTACAAAATTAAGAAACGTTGAGAAAGTTTGGTAATAAAAACACAGTAATGGCTTGGTTCTATGGAGGCTAAACTCGTCCTGGCATCACAATTCAGAAGTCCTTTGTACGCACTGAAGGGTCCCGAGTGCCTTCTCCGCAGGGGATGTAGCATAGGCCACAGTTCCTGCTGAGAAAGTTTGTTTTGTAGAGTTAGGTAGGTTCTCTATATTTCCTTTCTGTCCCGCGAGGTGGGCGCCGATCGAGGTGACCGACTTTTTCCGAGAGGCTCTTACCTTCGCCCGTGCGGAGGGCCACAGAAAGGACCGACCACACGGGCGCTTCTGTCTTCTTCTCTTTTCATCCTTCATCTCTTGCCGCCTGAGCACAACGTTGTGGTTCTGGCTGCAAGCCGAGTAAATCATCTTAGATCGCTATTGATTGTCTTAGTTTCAGAAATAGCGAGATAATACCAATGTAATAATAATAATAAAGCCCTTTGTTAATGTGTACAGTGATCAATCTTATGCCGTCACGATAAGCTAGGGACTCTGATACCTTAAAAAGCCCCATAGTATTATTTGCAGGTGTCACATAGCCTATGTTGATGATCTTTAATGTGTTTTCAGGTGACAGAGCTGGAGGAGAAAGTGCAAGCCATGGAGACAGAGAAGGCAGAAATGCAGAACAGGTTGGATGAAATGGAATATGACCTCTCCAAGACGCGAACTCGCTGTGAGAAAGTGGAGTCGCATCTCGCCGACACTTGCCACAAGCTCAAGGTGAGCTTTTGTCTTTGCTTCCCCTCAAAGCTTGGGGGCCGTCAGGGGTATATTTTTGCGGGGCCTTTCCCTGCCGAAATATATTTGGGGCTTTGGGCCTCACAAACCCAAGGGTCCCGAGTGCCTTCTCCGCAGGGGATGATGCAGCTTGCTGCAGTTACTGCTGAGAAGGTTAGTTTGTTAGGTTAGGTAGGTTCTCTATATTTCCCCTTCTGTTCCGCGAGGTGGGCCGCCAATCGAGGTGGCCGACCTTTTCTCGTCGGACTCCTACCTTCACCCATGCGGAGGGCCTCGGATGGGGCCAGCCGCACAGGCATTTCTTTCTTCTGTCTTCTCTTTTTTTTTTTGTCTCTTGTCCGGTACCGTCCGGCTGAGCAAATTCGTTCATCCGAGCCGTGTAGGGTTGGAGATGTGCACGTGCTTTATAAATTTGAGACACAGAACTCACTTATGTGAGTTCGCCGTTACTCTCGACCTTCTGACAGAAATGCTGAGGCAAAATATTTGACCTTCGGCGCGATGCGGCTTAGAATCGCTGCGCTAGCAAACTTTCTTACTAACCTTAACCTAAAAGCTTGGGGGGCTTAAACCAACAAATATATAAAGTGTTCTAGAAGCAATATTTGTCTAGAGAAATCTGATGGAGTTGCCGTGCCTGCAGACTATCCATAGCGTGTGTTAACATTAGTTTGATTTTTGGACGTTATTTCTCTAACGACTTAATTTTACTTTCTTGACAAGGATATTAATCTTCTAGTCTGTGTGTTTCCTCTGCTCTAATTTGCAGTTCAGACTGCGCCATGATTGTGGTGTCGACATGTCGCGTACTCGTTGTTCCTACTCACATAGGCCACCAGTCCATTGCCGTAACGACGACTTCACCATCGAATTTAACTAGCTCCTGATCTAATTCTGGTGCAGGAGTCTGCCTTGCTGTAGAAGCGGCGCAGTTTTGTGTGTGTTCTGTGTCATATTTCTGCTGAAACTTGACGGTTCTGTTTACAGCTGCTGCAGGCAGAGAGCTCCGAAGCTGCTGCTGGGCCTTCCAAAGCCTCTGCCGGCAAGATGGTGACTTCAATTTCCAACAGGAAGGTATGTTTGTGCTAGCTTCTCCTGGCGTTTATTAGTCGAAGTATCTGTAATATTGGGGTGATGTCGCAATTATTATTGTTTAGAGCCTACTGGAAGTTCAACTTCCACTAGCCTCTTGCCCCCCGTGGGCGGGTGGCTCTCACCCACTTTAGCCTGTCTGGGGTCAACCAACCGGTGTCTAGGAGTCAGAGACCTTA
>LQNS02278160.1:22275729-22299822 GCA_001587735.2 Parhyale hawaiensis
TTTTGAAAATGGGAGAAGTATCCCGAAACGTCAAGTTTTAATTATTAGTTCGTGTCGACTTTTTCAATTTTATAATATTCCCATCGTTACAGAAAAGCTCTGAACGACTCACGGGAGCTGAAGCTGCTGCTAGACATGTACAAGGGAGTTGGTAAGGAGCAGAGAGACAAGGTGCAGCTCATGGCTGCTGAGAGGAAGGCCAGGCAAGAAGTGGAGGATCTGAAGACGCAGGTATGCCGCACTGAATCTCATATCTACTTAGCCTGCATACAGTATCAATTACATAGTTGAATTATTTAGAGCTGGTGCTGCATTTATCTATATTTCTCTTGTAAACGTCATTCCATGTAAAACTGAGAGACATAAGGGACTGTGCCAAGTGATAGAAGAGATTTATGTATGGCGGAGTTATGTTTCAGGTATTTCACTACAATAAATTATGTTTGTAATAAGCGAATACGCTGGGACGCGCACTTCTTCCACTTCGTGAAACTTGACACCATATAGGGTTTATCCTTATGCAGCCGAATATTTCTCCCCCACCCAAAATCGCGTCCCCGGAACGGGGCTCTCTATCATTGAACGTGCAACTTCCCCGTGCATAAGGGTGCCACTTAACACACCCTTACAGGCAATGGCCGTACATATCAACTTACGAAACATGGTTACCATTATTTGCAACCTATATGTTTTCCCGAAAGAAGAAATCCGCATAGCGGATATCACAGACATAGTGACGCAGTTGCCGCGTCCTTTTCTGCTGTTGGGCGATTTCAAAGCTAAACACACAACGTAGGGTAACAATGTCTACAACACGCGAGGCTTGGTTGTCGAGCGCTTGCTCAGAACAACCGATCTGTGCTTCCTCAACACAGGAGCACAGACCCATCTACTAGTTCTTACAGGAACTACCTCCGCGATTGACCTATCCTCTGTACGCCTGACCTTCCTGACGCCCAGTGGACGGTGATCGATGACACCCACGGGAGCGATCAGTACTGTGTGTGCACCAGCTTCCCGAACCTCCAAAATCATTATGTAGTGTCACGTTATATCCTCCGGCGAGCCGCCTATGAGGCCTTGAGCCAGATGGAGGAATTAAAAGAACACCTGCCCGTCGAGCAGTTGGTGGACCAATTCATGGAAGTCCTGACGACGGCTGCGAGAGTGGCCATTCCCATATCCAGAGGTGGAACCGCACCTCACCGAGTTTCATGGTGGAATGACGAGTGCACGCGAGTGTGTGTGGAAAGAAAGAGACTACTCCGACGTTACCAATGAAATAGATGCTTAGCCAACAAAATAGCATATTGCCGCGCACAGGCACAGTTTACCCTGCACCAGGCCCGAAAAGCTTCCTGGAAGGAATGTACAACCACGCTAAACGTTAATACTCCCATGAGCAGGGTCTGGCAACACGTTAAAAAGATGACCGGTAAACCACGCCACGGCTTTCCTTGTATAAAGGAGAATGGCGTAACGATTGTGGAACCTGACCAGGTCGCCGACCGCTTGGCACGGCACTTCAGCGAGGTCAGCAGTGGCGCGACATACCCGCCTGCTTTTCAGGCGAGGAAAAGAATGTTGGGAACGACGGCCCCAGGACTTTGAGGCTCGTCGCGAAGATGACGAGGTGCCTTACAACGATCCAATTACTGCATTGGAAGTTTGTAACGCCCTCACTCAGTGCAAAAACGCTAGTCCCTGCCCTGATGGTATTCACTACAAGATGTTGAAACCCATGTATCATTCAGCAGTTCGAGCACTCCTAACAATATGCAACAAAATTTGGCATCACACCACTACCCGCGACAGTGGCGTCTCGCCTCTGTATATGCTTTCATAAAACCAGACAACCCCCCCCCCCCCCGATTTCATACTCCTCTATTATATATTAATTTCGTCTATTCTTCCTCTTCTTTCCCGACTTGCTGTTCCCATGCGCGTTGATCCTGTGTGGGAACACATTCGTGTATTGCCTCCACGTTACTATCGACATACTTGGTATAGCTAAGTCCCTTCCTTTTCCTCTCTTAGTAAAGCTTAGTACTTACTTAGGGAGGCTTAAATATCTTATGCAGCCACTACTACCACCACTACAAGAAACCGATGCCTGAAATAGGTGGGATCTGTTACATTTTTTGTTTAAGTCTGCATGTAAAGCTCGGAAGCCAGACTGGAAAGCTACATCCTTAGGGCTATTGCTGCATTGTAGCAAGTGAGCGCAGTGGAATACGAACTGTTACCCCTGTTGGCTTTCGACTTGAAGTGAATTGCACGTGTTACGCGAATAAAGTTGAGCCTGTTTCTGTTTTTTTAATAAATAAAATCAAACTTTTTTGTGTTAATGGTTTTATGCATTGCTGGTTTGTCGCCAAAATTGTATTATTTTCCAGCTTATGCTGCTTTCTACTTTATATTGTGTGTCGTAGACAAATATTCTATCAATTGAACGCTGTAACTAGAATATATATTTTCAAATTTAACGGACACAGGACAATTACTGCTTCCGTTGTAATGTTTTGGATTTCTATGTACTGGTATGCACTCTTCAGGTGCGTGTAGTTGTCACTGACTAATTCCCCTACCACCCCGTTTAATAATCAGTTTCGGCAGAAGCAGTCAACTTCGAAGTGACAAAATGATTCCTCCTGCAGTTGTCTCATTATTTGTAGGCAATTCGTACCTAATTGAAGTGTAGTCAAAACATCCATTTAGGGTTTGAAGCGTTAATAGCTGCCATGCAAGAAGCGTTTCTTCCACAACTATAAAATGCCTCCTTTGTTTTCAGGTGAAGAAATTACAAGAGAGCAAGCGTGAGGAGCGGAAGAAGCTTGCTGATGAAGAAGCCATTAGGAAAATTAAGCAGCTCGAGGAGACGGAACAGAATCTGCAGCGGCAGGTGGCTCTGCAGAAACAGGTCAGTCGTCAACTCGTCAGTGATTACACACACTAAAAATATTCTGCTTGTCACGGTCTGCGTGGTTGCAATTACCACATTCATTAAAAAGTAATCAGCGCATCCATATGTCCGTGGGCACAATAATATGAAATACTTTAGCTCTGCCATGATTCTCGGCTACTAAGGGACTCTCAGAAAGCCAGAAAGCAAGAATGTTTCTACTACCGTGCTGATACGTGAACATTCACAGGGCCTACATAATAACTGTCACTATGCAGGGTGCTCCAAATAACCAGACCTTGGCCTTTTTCTGTCTTCTTTAAACATTAGGATTCGTAAGAATAACTCGACTGGAAATGTGACCGCACAGTCTTTCTGGACGGTAATGTATCACTCTCTTAAGCAACTACTCACCATAGGCTGAACTATAGTAGACGGTCCTCTCGAGATGAGATCCTTCACGGGTGAGTCTACTGCTGATGAAAGGAAGTTCGATATTTTTTAATAACCTGAGGACGCTACGCAACAAAACGTCAAATTTCTAAGGTTGGGCCACGATTCAATTATCTAAGAAAAAACACTTATTTGTCAATAAAAGTATTGAGCTACACCATCATGGAGCATGACCGGCACATCAACGTACTCAACTCGCCGAGTTCTACTGTTAGCGCTACTGATACAACCGCCGACCCTAAGTGCCTATGACGTCACTCAACCGCCCTCTACGGTGCCACGCCAACATTACATCACATAACACCCGGCACAGTAGCCCGTTCCCATTCTGAACTAAATTTTATCAGCGCCCCATTTTCCTTAGCGTACTTCATGTATCATTCTTTGTCTTGAATCACCCTTAGCGCTCATGGGTAGTTTCTGGCCGGCCCTTTCCGCGCCACAATATATTTGGGTCTCACGAACCCAAGGGTCCCAAGTGCCTTCTCCGCAGGGATGTTGCAACTGGCCGCGTTCCTTTCTTCTCTTTTCGTTTTTCGTCTCTTGCTCGGTGCTGCGCGGCTGAGCGAATACGTTCAGTCGTGCCTGGTAGGGTTGGAGATGTGCTTGCTTTATCAAATTTAGATACAGAACTCACTTATGTGAGTTCACCGTCATTCATGACCTTCTGGTAGAAATGCTGAGATAAAATATTTGACCTTCGGCGCGATGCGGCTTGGAATCGCTGCAAGCAAGGAAACCGTCTTACTAACCTTGAACCATCCTTACGCCCACTGCACACGAGAGTCAAAACACCGGAACCTTCCTCCGTACCCTTCCGACAACATTGCTGCGGACACTACTTCGGCATGCCCAATATTACACTGTCCAAAAAATTGCTGAAAATCTCAGCCCCCCTTGCAGTTTTTTTTTCCGCGTTGATAAGTGCCGACTGCACATGTTTTAAAGATCCCTTATAATTTCAAGTAGCCTAAGTTTGTAAGCTGCTGTCACTGTCTCAAAAAATTATGTTCCTAAAATGTGAAACGTTCTACAGTTTAGATTCTGTGTGCCATGAGATTTAGAGTGTTGTAGTCTCATAAGAAATAATTGTAACTGCAAACATATTTCCCAGGAAGAAGAAACTCTGCTGAACGAGATGGAAGTCACAGGTCAAGCATTCGAGGACATGCAGGACCAGAACATTCGACTCATACAGCAACTTAGAGAGAAAGACGACGCTAATTTCAAGCTCATGTCGGAAAGAATAAAATCAAACCAAATTAATAAGTTGGCCAATGAAGAGAGAGACAACCTAGGTGAACAGGTAAAGACCTAATTTGTTGAAGTATATATATAGCACGGTTATTTTCAGTTTTGATGCGAAAAGCTATCATTGAACGTGTTATGTTTTGAGTTCTGCCCTCCAAACTCAACACGATTAGGTGAAATAGCTACACTTGTTTCTCCAGACCCGGTTGCTTTTGTGTTATTTAAATTTCTTACTGATGATCATTTTTCTTCCCGAATATATTCATATTCTCATAATCAGCCCTCCTCCGCTCATGAGTTCATTGTTACCCTCACCATAGAACTTATGCTTTGGCTCGAGTTTGTTATTCTGCCTGTCAGCAACATAGCTGGGAATGTCGCCAGGTGCAAGGATTAAATTTTTGTACCAGTTTGTCTTTTGGCATTGCGTCATTTGGCGGAGGTCTGCGCTCTCGGCTTACAGCTCTAATCTTTGATACCTGTTGTATTTCCTCTACACCTTTGTTAGGTTTAAAGTAATTCATCTTGTTTGATATAGCTACATACCAAGTAACTAATGGAGGGTAAACTGTGCTGCCATTCTATAAACCACCACGTGCGTTGATCAGCTAACTATATTACGAGTTGCCTTAATATCTTTCTACAGATACGCGGTACTGCTCATTATTTTGCAGTTTTGCTTGTCTAGACCAAATCTGATTTTCAGCGTGAAACGGTGGGCAATATCTGGAGCACAAGTTACTCTTGCTCCTACTGTCTGTATCTTGGATCCAACATTGTTGTCTCTTATTGTACTGTTGTTGCAGGTCAACACACTCTCGACGCAAGTGTTGGCACAGAACCAGGTGGTCCGTAAGCTCGAAGAAAAGGAAAGACTGCTACAGAACAGCCTCAGTACGCTCGAGAAGGAACTCACCACTAGGCAGCAAGCGCTGGAGATGCACAAGAGAAAAGCTATTGAATCTGCTCAATCTGCAGCTGATCTCAAGCTCCATTTGGGTGAGTTGTTATCTCGCTCACATTGCACCTGACTCGAATTTCCCTCTGGTAGGCTAAATTTCCTTTAGCAGCGTTTTGGGCTTCCCGATGTTGCAAGGTGCTTCATTTGAGTTGTATTACCTGTCCGTGGGAGCTCAAGCGTGAAGTTTAATGATAATAGAATCATATTTTGTAATCTTGCCAGAACAGACTTTATCCGGCCAAGTTGAAAGGATGGCCAAACATTTATTACCTCTCAGGGGGCTTGGGATGGGCCATAGGCCGTAGAGTTAGGTTCGCCCATTCTATGTTATGTGACCTGGCAACCCCAGGGGGCTCGTGTAGGTTACCTTAGCCATTAGCTAGGCCTTCGGGACGTCTGTCTTTCGTGCCCACTTTGCTTCCATCTCGGTTTCATACTCCTACTTGCTCATGTTTTATTCTGTTCTTCTTCTTCTTTTCCGACTTGCTGTTCAAATGCGCATTGATTCTGTGTGGGAACACCTTCGTACAAGGGTTCCCCATTTCTATCGACATACTATACGTCCCTTGTTCTTTCCTCTGTGATATCGTTCCGCTCGGAAACGGAGGCTTAAACTTTCTGATTATAACTACTATCCAAATATTTATTAATGCATATTTAATTATTTATATTGCGCTTCGTTCTAAGAACAAACTTCTTGTTGTAATCATGTGGTGAAGTTTCTTAACTAGGCATTCGTTCAATAGAATTCAGTGGCATATCACCTGTTGGTTCACTTGGTATTTTGACTTGCCTTTACCACAGAGAAATATCACGCCCAGATGAAAGAAGCCCAGCAGGTGGTGGCCGAAAAAACCATAACGCTGGAGCAGGAGTCCTTCAAGTATCGGCGCAGTCAGGTATGCACAGATACCAATGCAATGTCACTTTCTAGTAACTAACCGATCCGTCGCATGGCTTATTTAAAGTTCCAGCATCTACGGGAAGAGTTGAAGGTTGAATAGTTTTCCCATGCATTGTTCATTTTTGGACGAGAGTACGAATATATCACACAGCGTCCGGTCGGACACACGCAGCCCGCTACGGCATGCACCATCGCCCAGGCAGACAAATGCGCATACTCGGACTCACAACACACATACTTTCCACAGTAGAGCCACGCTATCGCCCGCGTGCCGTGGAGCTGTAATGCATGAGTAACTCTTCCATCAGTAGAATTTCTGTAGTGAAGGGTTCCATTGTGACTGTGTTGGTGCTCAAAGTACGTTTACGTTTGGTGATTTCGGTTAAGTTTTGAATCCAATGCCTCTGAATTATTCCTACTCTTGCAAAGATCATGGTGGTATTTTTAAAAATTCTTATTTTTGAGTGAACTATTTTACATTTTGTTGAACTCTTGTGTCTTTCATATTAGCATTTTTTAGGCGATTAAGTTGTTTAAAGTTATGATTTCGCAATTTGCTTGCTTTTGGCAATAATGAAGACTATTCGTTTACAAAATTTACCTTAAAGCACTCCTGAGATTTATGATTGTTTGCAATCGGTTTAAACTAATTGAATTTTTAGCAAGTTCTAAACTATTAGCTATATCAGTGCGTCAGAGCGAGTCGTCATAAAATATCGCAGTGTTCCTAGGTAGTGCTAAGTTGAGCTGGTGTTTTTATTATGCTCTGAACAGTCAATAAGTTACCTTTTTTCAACCCTGAATTGTTGCCAAGAAAAGCTTTCAACATAACGATATTACAGCAGACCCTTTGGTACCAGATTAAACAGTCCAAAACTTGGGTTGCCGTAATTTTTTATGAATGATAGACTGCGTATTCATTCGTTTGTCTAGAGTGGCTGTGTTTTTTCTCTTTCAGAAAATAATGGTACGAAAAAAGAGACAGTGCGGTATCTTGGCAGTTTGACTGACATTCTTGATTACAATAGGCAGTGAAGTTGTTTCGTGGGATTATGAAACGTTGTAAACAAAGTATGCTGTGTATGTGTTAGATACCTTGGATTAATAACAGTATTTTAAAAGTTTGTGTACCGTGATTGTTTTTATCTAACATGAAAAAAACATGTTATGAAGTAAACGTTACTGTTTGTATTTCAGGAAGAAGTAATCAGCCTACGCCGTAAGGTGGAGCGCGCAAAGAAGTTTGAGATGGCGGACCGGGCGGATGAAGTGCTAATGGAGGAATTACGTGAATATAAGGAATCCCTCACGTGTCCTTCATGCAAGGTTAGCTCGTGCTTATGGTTTGCCCCTATTTCTATTGTTCATTATAGGTGTAATATGTACAGTCGGTTACGCCTAATTGGATTATTAGTTGACATGACCCGCCGCATTATGTGGTCAGTTTTGCTGGAAAGGAGATTCGTTGATTGTGGCCAGCGTTCCGTTTCTACGGACCAGCTCATCATCATCAATTTGCTTATAATCAAAGTATAGTATAAACTCCTCAGGGAGCATAGGATTGGCCATATGGTTCACTGATTTACGTTCGCCCATGTTGTTGTTGTAGTTACGTAGGGGGCGGCTCCGGAGGGGGTCGGGCGTGTGGCGGAAGGTAGGGAAGACGTTCGCCCATCGTATGTTATGGGGAGCAGCTACCCCAGGGCGATTTTGTAGGTCATCTAAGCCATTAGCTAGGCTTTTGGGACGTGTGTCTTTCGCCTCCGCTTTACTTGCTTCCGTTTTCATTCTCAAATTGATGCTGTTTTGTCTTCTTTCTTGACTTGCTGCTCCCATGCGCGTTGATTCACTTTCGTGCAAGGGTTCCACGTTTCTCTCGAGATCCCACAGGGGTCAAAGGATGAGCCATAGGGTTAGGTTAGTTTGGTTCACCCGTCCTATATTATGGGGCGCGGCAACCCCACGAGTTTGTATAGGTTACCTTAGCCACTAGCTAAGCCTTCGGGACGTCTGTCTTTTGCACCCACTTTGTTTCCATCCTATTTCATACTTCTACTGATCTTACTTTCCTCTGCTCTTCCTCTTCTTTCCCGACTTGTTGTTCCCATGCGCGTTGATCATGTGGGGGAACACCTTCGTGCATGGGTTCCCCGTTTCTATGGAAATACTATATGTCCCTTGCTTCACCCTCCGTTAGATCACCGTTCTTGAAACGGGGGTTTAAACTATTCAATATACTGTAATAATAATAATTCTATCGACATACTACATGTCTCCTCCTTTTCCTCTCTTCAGTCACCATAGTTTTGTCTATTCAGTGACCTGTTAACGAGATTCAAGGGTATGTATGTTATTGTATTTTAGCTTGAAATTGATCAAGTTTGCACTACAATGCAATATTATCTCAGATAAATAATTACACAGCAGCAAGCGGAATTCTTAAACTTTATTATCGTTGTTCCAGTTGGTATAACTACACGAAATGTTTCCAAATAGAAAATGGCTCAGTGCCGGTGTAATTAGCGGTGCAGTACAGAGAACACAGTGATGGAACTTTATTACAGGCTGCACCTCGTAAAATTTGCAGTAGCTCGCTTGCAGGAAAACTCTGTGATTGACAATCGCTTCGTTGTTTACTGTGGCATTTTCAATGATCTTCAAATAAAGATCTATCAAAGCTCGAGCAGAGTACACGTACGTTGCGCTGGTCCACGGGTCTACACTTTCCTACTATTTCACTTATTTTGGCACAATACGAAAAATCACCATGGCATTATGATGGATCGGAAAAAGCTTACAATTGAAGAAATGACTCGGACCGTCATCCTAATCGAGCAGGGAGTGCCGGTAAACAGCATAGCTATCAAATTGAACGTCAGCCGAGTGTCCCGCTTTAAGCTAAAAAAAATCAGCTGCCGCACTCCCTGCCGGGACCATACCACCACGCAATGTGGAATGTGGGCGCGAGAGAAAGAGAACAGCAAGGACTGACAAGGTGTTGGTGAGAGAGATGAAGCTTCACCTCTCTGAAAATAGTACAGAGGTGTCAATCCTTGCTGTTGTCTTGCTCTTACGTCCATATCCCACTTTGCACGGCGGTATGGTCCCGGCAGGGAGTGCGGCAGCTGATTTTTTTAGCTTAAAGCGGGACACTCGGCTGACGTTCAATTTGAAAGCTACGCGGTTTACCGGCACTCCCTGCTCGATTAGGATGACGGTCCGAGTCCTTTCTTCAATGGTACGCTTTTTCCGATCCATCATAATGCCATGGTGATGTTTCGTATTGTGCCAAAATAAGTGAAATAGTAGGAAAGTGAAGGCCCGTGGACCAGCGCAACGTACGTGTACTCTGCTCGAGCTGCTTTGATAGATCAGACTGTAGCTGGGATTAGTGTGTACCGCGGGGATGGAGCAACACACCTCATGCCTATCACCTCTCTCCTCTCATATGGCGTGGAATGTGAAAATGTATTAACTGGCAAATTATGCGATAATTTTTTGTGCCACAGGGGTAAACTTTCTTTTTGCGGCCACTGTACTCTCCAGCTGCTATAAATATTTTTGAGCTTGGTAACGATTAGAGACCTGCTACCTATATATTTGTGTGCAGGTAAAGAGGAAGGATGCGGTGTTGGTGAAGTGCTTCCACGTCTTCTGCTTCGATTGCCTGCGCACTCGCTACGAAACTCGCCAGCGCAAATGCCCCAAGTGCAATGCTGCCTTTGGTGCCAATGACTACCACCGACTTTACCTCAACTGAGTGCTGCATTTTTACATCTACGCACACGCGATTCCTGTCGTAGGTCTGCTACCGTGCAGTAGTAACTTCTTGTTTTGTTGTAGACGCTGAATTCTCATCTCTTTGTGTTGAGATGGTCCACAGTTGTGTTTGTAGAATAGAGGCTCTTGTATTGTAGAATAGTAAATCGGTCTAGGATATACCGCATTATGGGTTTAGGCAGCAGTTTGCTGCATTCACAAAACAACGTTTGATCATGACGAGATCGAACTTGGAATGGTCGCATATTGCTGACTGGCCGCTAGTTCTAATTCAAGTAGATGACTTAGCAAAAAATAAAAATTTCTCTCAACATAACCGGCGACTTCAATTTCTTTTTTTAGTTGACAGTTATCCTTAGGGAACATCGTATTTAAACCATCTTCATAGGATATGGATAAGTATTTAAAAAATTATTATTAACATATATTTATATACATAGTAGGAGCAGAGACGTTAAGGCCTGTTTACGAATCTTTATGTACATACAGTACTACAGTCTGCACTGACAAACTGAAGCGTTGCGTAAATCACGGTTGTGACGTCATCAGAGCTGGTGTGAAGTAGTGAAGTTGCCGAAGCAGGTTGGACTGCAATCCCTGTCCCTGCATAAGCCTCGCTCATTCAACAGGCACTGCACCCTCCATCCGTAAGGCTTTTTGTATGGAGGAAGTCTTAACACTATCATTACTGTTGACCTATTGGGTGGTGTCGCTACACTCGTTACAAAGCCCGATGAGCATTGGTCATCAGACACGGTCACGTGTGCTCTGACATCACCACCAGCAGGGGGGGGGGGTTTCCTGCTAGAGCTGTGGTTCTTAACATACTCCCATGCCCCCCTTAGAGATATATACTTTTTCCTTCTAGCCCCCTTAGTGTTTTTTAAATACCGTACCGGTAAATGTGGCTCTTTATTCCATTCAATATGAACCAATCACAACGTTGACATATTTGATACTGCTTTACTGCGGACCCCTGGAACACTGATGCCCCTCAGGTTTAGGACCACTGTGCTAGGGTAAAGAAGCCTGTGTGACTGGTGGTCTGGCTGAACTAATTTAAATCTTACTCACGCTATGCTGTTCTATCACGAGCTGTTTTCTCCTATTGTATTTTCATAAGAGAAGCAATCATTGTGGCCAGTCAGCGCAGCGTAAGTTAAGGATAAAAAAATATTTTATTTTTGTAGCTTACAATTCTTCCTGCATCTCTTTCAAGCGACGTTTTTGTTCCTTCTTCAACTCTTGCAGCTCTCGCTCTTCTTCCAGGAATTCCCTTCGTTTTATATAATGATTCTTGATGTTGGCATCAACATTGGGTAACGCATCTCCTCGTCGTATGGAATACTGGCAGGGGGTAAGAAAATTGCGTACATTAATGATTACAGTAAATATCAGTTTACACCATGAGCTAGAAGTAAAAACACATATATTTCAATGTGGATGAATTTACATATGTATACCGAAGTTAGCAGCGACTTTCATTGTTTCATACAAAAATCGGGTGTAATCAGAATGTAGCTTAGTTTTACATTCCATAAGATACCTTCCAGCCGAAATGTGCTCACAGTTATGGATCAAGAACTACTCATTAGCTGCAAATACAAGTCAACGGGAGAACCTGAAACCTGAAAAACCAAAGCATTCTCTTAGGAACAGCATCGTTGCGTTCCGAACTTACCCAGATCACCCGAGTGCCATATGAAGGGTGTTAATATTTTGAAAGAAGAAATTTCAAGCATTTACTTCGTATTTTGTGCCGAGACATTCAGTGCTGGTAGATTATTTCAAAATTAACTCTACACCGTTCAAAAAAAATATGTTGGACAAAATATTACAAAGAATGGAAGGTGTGCATAGACGTTAACGATTGCCGAAGAGCATAGCTCCACTACTTCAACTCCAGTACTGGAAATTGGGTACCCTATCGCACGCGTACTCCTTTTCTCGTGATTAAGAGATCTCATATCGGTATTGTTTAAAGTCTATTTGATATAGCTTTTTATTTTCCATAAACTGAACGTTCTCCACATAACAGGTCGGCGTAGCTATCATGTCACGTGGGCAGACTATCTAATAAAATCCCAAGCGCCAATTCGTATTGAGAACTCGGCAGTTCCAGTGGGCTGGAGTTGTACCAAATGGAACAGACTAGGCTGCTTCACAGCGCCGTTGTTGCTAGTATCAGAGTAGATCACCTTGCCTGAGTTTATCCTCTTAGTCTTCTTCTTTTCTTCCTTAGATGCTTACTTGTTCTTGACAGAGGGCCGGAGCGCGAGTGCCGGATGCTCTCTAAAAATACGCCTGTTGGTCCGCCAGTATGTAGCCTAACTTTAATTGAAAGTAGTCAACCCGTCAGCCCTTCACACATCAAATGGTGACGATGCATTGCATTCCTGGTTTAATTTGAAAAACGAAAGTTGTTGAATAGCAAACGAGAGCGCTAGGAACTATAGGTACTGGTAACAAACACTAGAATAAATTGTGCAGCGTGGCCCTACTTATTTCATTATATTTTTACCTCCGCCCAGGAGGTAATGTTTATGTCGTGTTCGTCAGTCCGACTTCTTCTCTGTCGCCAAGATAACTCAAAAATTTTTTACGGAATTTCTAGGAATATTAGGAGTAAATTTTGGTGAAGAGCCTTTCAATCGATTGTTAGCCTAGTTTGTTTTAGTACCATAACTCGAAACGTTATGAACAGCTCTTTATGAAATTTACAGGAATTGTCAAAAATGTTAAAAGACATAAAATAATTAAATTTCGGTGATGATCGGTTAGTGTGTGTGTTTTAACTAATGTTTGTTAGCAGCATCACTCGAAAAGTTACGAACGGATTTTCAAAAACAAATCCTGTTTCTTTCCCAAACCAAAAGGAACAAATGATTAAATTTCGGTGTTTATTCAAAGGAAATCAAGAACTTATGAACGTCTTCCTTTACTTGGCAGCATGGAATGAATGGGTTTAGATACTGCTGGTAATACATTCCATATGAATGAAAAAAGGTTACGATTGATTGGCGACAGGAGGTTTCTTCCTTTTAAATAAGAAGCGAATGTATGCAATCTTTTACTTTTTTTTTTTTTTAATGCAAAGCTGCTCAGTGAAATAATGCATATATCATTATTTATATACGATAAGCACCTTAGGTGGTGACTGTTCTTGCTTTGTTACGAAAGGTGTTCGAGAAAAAAAAAACATGGAAGAAAAATCTACTGAATTTTGATTATTTATTAGTGCAAATTCTGATGCGAAGCTATGAAATTAATGCAAAAAATTGCCTCGAGTGGTTTCATTTCGCTGCTGTTTGTGAAATGGAGGAAAAGCTGCTATACAGTATTCGTAAAAGATAAACCCCTTGAGAGCTGACTGTACAATTGCAGTAACATTCTTAGGAATAAAGGTGTTATCAACTAGGGGAGTTCCACCAACGAAAGTTAACTTCATTAATTGTAACTTGTCCGAATCTCCATTTTGAGCGTTGGTTTACTAATTGGCCTCTGCGTTGCTATGTGACCTCCAATTCCTTCAATTTCACATTATAGCCTATAATGCCTGAAACTCAATCCAAACTAGCAAAACCAATACTCATCACTGAAGTTACAGACAAGTCAAGGCTGGTGAGTGGAGATCGACCAGGACCGAAACTTGGCAGAGGTGACGGAAAATAATTTGGCCGAAGCCGCGGTTTAGGGTTGAACCAAGCTGGCCGGGGATTCGGCCGGTCTATACTATAAACCGACTCTGAATAAGCTTTCACTGGGACCACCAGTCACCAAAAATGACTTGCCGGTGCCCCGGTCGGTCTATGCAAATGAAATAAGTTCATCTAGGTGCAACTGTCCCAAACGATGACGCCATAACTTCATTTTCAATGGAGCAGTTTACACGGTATTTTTCCATGTATAACCAATCCTCCAAGGGATTTTTTGTTGGATTACCATAGTCTGTCTCTCGCCAAACAAACCCACTTAATAGACANAATAGACAGTACGATAAATTTACGACCTGCCATTTTATCAGATGAAAGGATAGCAGAATTATATTAATAGGTAGCTGCTTGAATTTTTGATGACACGTACATGTCTCGTTATAGAGGTAGCAACACTGTAAATTATTGCTTGTAATGTGACGGATTACAGTAAATCTCGAATAAAATTGAAAACTGACGAGTTATTCACTTATACCCTTCATCATATACGACATGATGCTCTTTAGATTACTGAACAGTTTAGGCCTCCGTCTCCACACCTAAAGTGATCTAACAAGCGGAAGAAATGAAGGACGTATAGTACCTATGTCAATAGAAACGGGGAACCCATGTACGAAGGTGTTCCCACACAGGCTCAACGCGCATGGGAACAGCAAGTAGGGAAAGAAGAGGAAGAACAGAAGAAAGTAATATCAGTTACAGTATGAATTTGGAAGGAAGCCTAGTGGGCGCGTAAGACACACGTCCCGAAGGCCTAGCTAATGGCTAACATAACCTTCACAACCGCCGTGGGGGCGCTGCTCCCCATAACATAGGATGGGCGAGCGTAACTAAACTAGCTAACCCTATGCCCATTGAGGGGACATGATCTTTGTTGAGGTGCAGCACCGTACTGTAAGTTATTACTTGTAATATTTATTGCTTGCGGAAGACAAAGTAAAACTGCCAACCAATAAGTTATTCTCTAACATCTTTGGTTATATACCTACAACATGTAATATATCAGAGATTGGACATGAGGTTGGAAATCTAATTCTAAATATAAAAAGAAACACCAAAGTCACGATAAAAATCATCGATTTATTGCATTTAGACCAGGCTGGTTTCGACTAAAAACATAATTTTCAATGAATGTTTCTGAAAATAAAGAAAATGATACCGTAAAATAACATTCTATAGAGGATAAAACTAAATTGTCACTAACAAAGGAAAAATAAGAAACGGTATGCGGATAAGCTTGAAGCTAACCTAACTAACAGTGATATGCTTATGGTGAGACGTCGGGCAAATGGAGGCGGAAAAAAAGGAGAAGGGATAAGAAGTTACTTCCCTTCTTTCTTAGCCTGTGAGATCGCCTTCGTGGTGGAAACGGAGGCTTAAACTACTCAGTATAATAATAATGTCCTATCTATAGTTAAATGGTATCATTTGTAATTTTATTTACTAAATAGCTACGGTAAAACTTATTTATTGATCCACATTTCCAAGCGAGTGCGTCCCGAGCAAGTGATTTCACCTAAATGTAAAACAATGGTTTATGGGACGGGCGGCGAAGCCCTCTGGAGGAAGGAAGACGATGGGGGGGGGGAGGGAAGCGAAACAGCTGGGGCATTGGTATGGTAAAGAAAAGGCGATGCGGTGACACAGACAGTCTTCCAATGGACAGCGTGTTCTGCAGTGCTAAAAAGAAAGGCGAGATTAACTGACGCAATAGCGGGCTAACCAAAATCGAATACAGAAACATACGAGACGCGTTAGTGCCTGACGGTTGGACTGGAAGGAGAGGATGCTATGAATCCGCCAGAAAAGCCAAGGTCTATATTCTGGCCGGGACAAGTTGGGAAATGACCAAGATATCTTAACACTTGAAAAAGAACAATAGTTAATGACGCTGAATTGCATGACGGTGCTCACCTCTATTTGCTGCACGAGCTCCACTTCATGCGGCTTTGTTATCAAATTTGTGACTAGAGGCTGCCGGACTTTGCTGCCCACCCTGCCGACGCGTCCGCACCGGTGGACATAGTCCGAAATAAATCTTGGGAAGTCGTAATTGACAACGTGGTGCACCTGAGGGAAGAGATACTTTTATTTTAAGCCGCAAGAGCCACTTCAACCGTATTCAAGCGAAGAAATACGTGGGTCACGTTACTCGCGTATATATATAGCTCTATACAGTGGCGGCTCGTGCTCCGTTTTAGTTGGGGCCCGCCGCATAATTTTTTGAAGCCATTAGGTGAAAAAGCTATTTTCTATGCTGAATTCAAGTCTTGCATGCGGTAAGACTTGAATTCAGCATAGAAAATAGCTTTTCCACTTAATGGCTTCAAAAATATAAGGCGGGCCCTGCCCCTACCTAAAACAAGGCACGAGCCGCCACTCGCCCCTGTATCAATATAAATAGAAAGAATCGAGGCAGGACTCGATCCGAAGACCTAGCGATTACCACGCCGTCACTTTAACCACTACATATATATATAGCTATGTCGTGAATAGGAACTTGAACCTGAGCACGAAGTGGGGGAAAAGGAAACCGTAGGAATACTGCAGTAAGCAAAGAAAGGGCAAGCACAGGAACAACTGTAAGCAGAAGCGTGAAAAGGAAGGAAAGGAAAATCCCTCGGCGACCTACGTAAATCTCGGGCAACTTACGGGAGCCCCAAACGAATATGACTCCACAAAATCGGATGGGAGTTTATGGATTCAGAATGTGCAACAAACCCCTAGGCTTTGAAGGTCAGGCCATCCAATTGCATACAATGTTTTCAACACGATATAACTTTTTTAGTCCTAAACACCTATGTTTCTGGTCTCCAAGTTTCGGTAGAATTAACACGCACCGCACCGCACCACGCGCCACATTTGCTACAAGTCCCTACACCTGCAAGACAGGTGAGTATTAAACCGTGTCACGCTTTACTGCAAGTTAGTTTTTTCAAAACTGTTTCAGTTTCAGATACAGTTTCAAAATGAGGTGTAAAGCTAAGAGGTTCCTATTAAGGGTAATAGTCTAATAAATTTCAACACGACTGAGACAGTACACACAATGTTATATCAATGTGTTACAGCGTCAATTGGGTGAATTGCCACACTCGGAGTACAGGGTGAGTGAAGACAGTCAAAATACGATAAAAAACTAAAACCTCACAGGTATAAAACAAGACTAATTTTGTGGTCAAATTAGTTGCCTATATATACCTACTATAAAGTATAAACCATACTATATATACAGTATACACAAACAATTATTACGGGTGAAAATTTTTTAAAAAGTCCGTCGTCATGACAAGCAAAATAACTCTGCATTTTATTACAAAAAAGAGAGAGCCCTAAATTATTACAAAGAAAGACAGGCCTAAATCTTTTGTTTAACCTCACTCCAAAATCTCATTTTTCCAGGTGAGTTGAGACACTTTCCTCAACTGTAATATTTTATATTTTTCAGTTTGTCTTGGATTTGTCTTAGTTTTTTTTTTGTATTTTCCAGGTAACGTCAGTAATTTTCCGAGTGAATTAGACAGCATCCCTACTTCCCTAAGAAAGTTATCTAACAGGATACCAGAGGTTAGGTAACTTCTAGGTCCATGATACTCAAAAATTTATTTAAAAAAAAAAACGAAACCCGTGGAATCAGCATTTCAGGACGCCATCCGAGCGGCGCAAGCCAGCCAGTACCAACACTGTGAGCGAAACTGCTGCAGAATTGGGAGAGGACAAGTCCACTTTGCACCGACGCTTCCAGAAGGGCACAGCTACAAATAAAAGTGGCAAACAACTCTCACTGCCCGCCGACAGCAAGATTCAGTTACCACCGTGCCTGACTAGCTAAGCCAAATAGCCATGGAGAGTGTCCAATAATTAGTCGATATAGCCTACACTGGCCAGTGCTTTATGGAGAATTATCTCCATGAAATCATACAAGTTGGTAGCCATCACGAACGGTTCTGCAAATGCAATGATAGCTAATCGACCAGAAAATTAGCTCTGAGTAGAATATATCTAGACTATATTCCATATATCTAGAATATATAAATCTGGAATATAGATGAGATCTCACTGCTCATGGAGACCTTCCGAAAATGAAGGTTATTGCTCCCAAAGATGAAACGGTAACGAAAGCCTAGGCAACTTCAAGCCATGAAGCAACTGCAGTAACGACAGGCATCTCTATAAACGGAGAAATCCTGCCTCTTCTAATCTCTTAAGTACATAAAATCTAGTGAATATGGAGCTTTGAGAATCCGTTTAACAACATGCAGTTTGCCTGCCAATATCCAGGATAGACGTTAACTGATATAGTGATTGGCTGGTTCATGTTGCTTTGTAACTACGTGGCAACACATGCTGCTATGAAAGTTTCATCAGATACTCTACCCGCGCATAAATTCAGTGTCCCAACTCACCCCTGCAATGGACTCAAGTCACCCCGAATTGCTGTCTCATGGAGTGGTCAGTTTTTGTAAATACAAAAAACATGTTTCACCTCAGTTGACGGTCTTGCTGATGGCAAGTGGGAGTCATAATTCCCCAGATGAAGGTATAGTTACGGCTTTCTTGCTTCCTTAGCATTCTAATACAGTGGGTACTTCACAAAAATTGTCGCAACTTCGCGCGGTGGACGCTACTTTGCTTCCTAATGTACCATGCATTATTGCACGGGCTGATATGACATCTGTTATTATTATTATTATTATTATTATTATTATTATTATTATTATTATTATATTGAGCAGTTTAAGTCTCCGTCTCCACAGCAGCGGCGATCTAACAGAGGAAGAAGCAAGGGACACATAGTGTGACGATAGATACGTGGAACCCATGCACGAGGGTGNACGCGCATGGGAACAGCAAGTCGGGAAAGAAGAGTAAGAACAGATTGAAGAAAGATCAGTAGGAGTAAAAGATGGGAAGGAAGCAAAGTGGGCACGAAAGACAGCCGTCCCGAAGGCGTAGCTAATGGCTAAGGTAACCTACACAAACCCACTGTGGGCGCTACTCCCCATAACATAGGATGGGCGAGCCAAACTTACCTAACCCTATGCAAGCACTTACCATGCTAGTGTCGAGACCTCTGGAGACCACATCAGTGGCACTCAAAACGCTGCTCTTGCCCTCCAAGAACTCTTGGAAAAGTTCGATGCGAATCGTAGACCTGAGCCTGCCGTTGATATGGGTGCATGGGACGTTACTATCCCGCAACGTAAGCCCCAGCCAGTCGGCGGTACCGCCAGAGTTGCAGAAGATAATGGTGGGTTGCTTGTTCTTGTTAGCCTTCATTGCAATGTCCCTAATTTTCTCGACTTTCGTGGTGGTACTGAGACGGTAAAATCTCTGCGTTACGTGCGGCAGCACGCAGTGCAACCCGTCCGTGCAGACTTGTTGCAGGCTCTCCACCTGCAATGGAACAACGCATCTTACTCATGGGAAATTTTCAATTAATGACAAAAATATTTTTCACAGATAAATATTATAAAATGTCAAACATTATTATTGTATCTGAATATAATAAAGGTTGGTTTAGGTCTCCCTAGACCCGCAGTGGCAGCAGACTGGAGAGTCTGACTTTGACTCTCAAGGCCGCAGGCTCGAACCTCGTTCCCAGTTAGGCAAGATCTTTGCACGCTTGATGTGATCGGTCAGCATCTGGTCTGTTTACTGCTGTGGGTTTACTGACCTTCCCCAGCAATGGGGAGGGTTGGGGGTCGCAGATATTATCGTATGGAGTCTTCCGCCGCTGGCGCCATAGCTCTAGACATCTGTGTTCGACTGCAGCCGTATACTCCCCTGGGGCCTGTTAGCATATATCTGCAGCACAAACCAGTGCATGTGGGTTTCCCTGTGGCTGTACGGTGAAGTTGACTTTACCTATTACCTTAAACCAATGTTTCCCCTTAGGGGTGCATATGAACCTATGGACCTCCTGTGGTTCACGAACGGACCCATGACGTATGAAGCTTCTGTGGCAATATAACATTTTTTATATCCCATAGATGATAATAATTACAGAATATTTTAAGGTTACAGGAGGAAAAATATAAGTTTAAATAACTTATCATAACATTTTAAATCACTTTATTGAAATTGAAGAATTTTAACTATAGTCTAGTTAACCCCAAATGCTTTTGCTCGATCACAAAAACTCAGCTTTTTCTTTTTCAAAAACGGCGAGAACAGCATATGCTAACCATCATTCAGTGCAAATAATCATTAAGGGCGAGTCAAACTAAATTTAAGAGAGTTAAAGGTAAAACTTGCTGTATGTGAATAATGAGCTGAAAGGGGATGTCACGTGACTGTGACATGAATAATTATATGTTTGCCGTATGTTGTTATGCCTCTGCCGTTCTGTATTAACTGGAAAGCAATAACCTGGAAACCATCGACATCCTCAATACTCATTTAGAACGTAATATACCAAGTTGATGCCATTTTAATGGCGGGGGTCCGTGTGCTTCAGGGCGATTTCACAGGGGGTCCGTAGAAAACTGAACGTTGGGAACCACTGCCCTAAACCGTTACAAGTTTGATGTTCTAAGAGAGGAAATGGAAGAAATATATGGTATGACGAGGCACAATAAGGAACGCGTGCACGAGGGTGTTCCCACACAGGACCAAAGCGTGTGGGCACAGCTAGTCGGGAAAGAAGAGGAAGAGCAGAGAAAAGCATCCGATTGAAGGAAAATGGGCATTGGGCAAAAATGTCATCACGGCCTTGCTATTGGCTAAGCTAACCTAGAGGTTCCTCCTGGGATCGCTGCTCAACATAACATAGGATCGGCGAACCCACCATCTAACTGTTGTATACGCGATTCGCACATACAACATTCCAATGCTGTGTTATATAAACGATTCGCACATACAACATTCCAATGTGTTAGCCAGTAACATTCAAATGTATAGACGCAGTCTTTGTGCATGCGAAGTCATGCCTGGCGGATGTAGCCACCGCAGGCTTCTTTCAGCTCACAGCTTCTAAAATAAAGTACTTGATATTTCGTTTATGACACCGTACAAAATGTGCTGTTACCAGCACTGCCTCTGAGTGACATGGTATTTCTAAATGACGTTCCGCCGGAACCTACTTCGGTAAAAGCTGTCTGTCAAAGCCTGTAGCCAAAGTCTCGAAGATATTTGTTACGCTTGTAAATATAAAGTAATTTACCCACGGACTTCAGACTCAAATCCGGCAGAAGTAACCGGTGTTCTAATGAAGCCGGGATTTAATAGCATTTAAGGCGCTTGCATGATCAAGCGTCAGCTTAATTCGGTACTTGACATTGCCTACAGCATTCTGCTTGTAACACTATTTCGATGTAGACCTTGTATTCTATAGTCTGCATCTATCAAGTAGCATGTTGCTACTTATCATTGGATCATATCTTCTAAGTCTTGTATAATANATAAACAAGAAGATCTTTACGAGATTCCTTCACCATCCAGCACTGTAGCCTGATAACTATACTCGGCCCTGAAGTTTACTCTCACAACCAAGTACAGTGACGAACTCAACACGAACTCAATACGAACTCCAATTAAAAGGCCACCCCACCAGAACTACAATATATAACACTAACTTAACCCTATGGCCCATCCCATCTGCCCTACGGGGAATATCAAACATTTCCTGAAATGATGATAGCAAATATAGTATATTGTTTTAAATTTTATAAAGCATAGCAGAAAGTTTTAAATTTCATAGAGCATAACAGAAAGATCTACATATGTATTTCTAGCTCAAGAGACGTTCTCAGAGAGGCTCTCTAAAAACTGATGTTTGTATTTGAGGAAGAAGGGCTCAACCTAACGCAATGTTTCAAAACCTGTCGCTGGTGTAAAATAATGTAATGCAAGACATGCTGTTTTAGAAAGCAACACACAACACAAATCCAAACAAAAAAACCGGAGCTACAGCAAGCAATATCGAATACAACTCCAGCCTACTATGAGCGATGCATGTGACAGCATGTCAGTAGCGCAATAAGCAATATTATTTTAGGCAGTAAAAACAAAACAATCCAGCTCATACTGTACAGTAATAAGCAGCACTGCACCAGACAAAAATGAGCATCATAGCTCCAGGCAGCAATGAGCAGCACAGTCCAGAGAATCTAGGACACCGATCACAATTCAACACAAGTTAACGCACCTCGACAATATCTGCCAGACGCTCGTTCAACACTCGAGGTAAGGTTGCTCCTGCCAGCACCAGCTGGGCGCCCGTCATGTGGTCGTCTCCATTTTGCATCTGAAATTTCGACGTCACAGTAATACATTTCGATCTCTCGCGCAAGAATGGTGACATGGATAATGGGAGGGGGAACGCTCAAAGCTCTCTGCACTTTATACGGAGACATATAAACGAGATCAAACGTGCATAACATTACATGACGTTACCATACGTCTCTTGCCGCTAACTGTGCAACGAACTCGCTTGTTATCACTCGCGAGCAAAGCGGGGAGTGGTAACAATGTTTTCATGGTATGCGTAGCCCCTGCTGCTACCCGACAGAGTGGCCCGAGACGTGGTAGTTGGGTCACCAATATTGAAATCTGCAGACTAATGTGTCACTGCAAATTCTTTCCATACATCGGACTTTCGCAAAGGAGCACTTAAAAGTTCCTTGCTTGCTTCTACATGAGCAGTTTAGTCGATATCACCGGTATAGTGTACGTATTACTGTGTCATCAGTTAAGCGTATTATACCAGTGTAATCTATGTCATCCAAGTAATCCATGGCATATGTTATAGCGCTACCAGTAGGCTGTGTTTAGAGCACCAGGTCGAACTTCCTACACAGCCTAAGCTCACTTACGTACCTACCAGCTGCTATAAAAACCTGAGCACCGTATCAGAAATGGATGGCTTCTCCTTGCATTGCCCGTGTTGTGCAG
Source organism: Parhyale hawaiensis (assembly GCA_001587735.2). Classification (NCBI taxonomy): domain Eukaryota; kingdom Metazoa; phylum Arthropoda; class Malacostraca; order Amphipoda; family Hyalidae; genus Parhyale; species Parhyale hawaiensis. Next base: position 22,298,586 of record LQNS02278160.1, read on the forward strand.
AACTACAGTGTTAGTCTATGCGATCCATTTAAAGCAATATAGTCTATATACATCAGAAACGCCTATGTATTTTAAACACATACTCACTGGTATTTTATGGAGCAAATGTTGAGTTTTCTCCACGAAGGAATCATCCAATAGAGTGTCAGCCTCATCCAGCACAACATGTCTTACGTGATTCAACCGTGTGATCCCTGAAAATTTGTAAATACAGATAGCAAACGCTTTTCTTCTTTACCTGATGGAATAATTCTTTACAGGGTGTAAAATTGGGTCTACTGCTTTCACTTAGACTATGATGTGTCATGTATGGGACACATGGTAATATATAAAGTATTACCTATACGAGTTATAATAAGAGTTTCAGTCTAAACGTTAATCTGTCCCAGGCCCCTCCGGGGGCATAGGAGAGGCCATAGGATTAGGTTAGTTAGGTTCGCCCATACTGTGTTATGGGGAGTAGCGATCCCAGGGGGTTTGTGTAGGTTGCCTTAGTTATTAATTAGGCCTTCGGGACGTCTGTCTTTCGTGCCCACTTTGTTTCCTTCCACTTTCGTACTCTTACTGATCTTACTGTTGTCTGTTCTTCCTCTGCTTACCCGACTTGCTGTTCCCATGCGCGTTGATCCTGTGTGGGAACACCTTCGTGCATGGGTGCCCCGTTTTTCTATCGACATACTATATGTCCCTTCCTTTTCTTCTCTTAGAAGAGCTTAGTACTTATCTAGGGAGGCTTAAATCTTCTTATAATACCTAATATGTCCCGGTCTAGTATGCGGCCTACCTCAAAAGTAGGTATGATAGGTTCTGTTCAGCTAGAATAGGGCCTGTCCTAACTTACATTACACCAAAATTTCAGGTAGAACACATATCATACCGGCATAGTTTTATAACATTCCTGTCATTAACTCGCAAGAAAGAAAGGATAGGAGATCAAACAGGGCTTTAGAATGCAGCAAAATAAGTATATAAATAAATGCACAATACTGGTACAAGCACTAGTCACAGTACAAGCGTTAAAGCGTCCAAGTTAAAACAAATGATATAGTCATCTAAAACAGAGCTATTTGCGTCAACGGAGAGACGATCAGGTCGAAAATAAATTCCCGTATTGACTTACTGCCTGCCATGTTCAGGGTAACTGCGTACTGAAGATGGGATTTCTTCAGGTAGCGTTTTGTTTCGTAATTTTTATGGTGATATTTCTGTTTCCTGAAATTTTTAACATAGTAACGTT
>LQNS02278160.1:22314000-22324415 GCA_001587735.2 Parhyale hawaiensis
ACCTCCGACTCCTTAAAATTTCTCTAATTTTTCTCCAGTTCCTGCTCGTTTTAGAACGCTGCTCTGACCTTACACCGAGGTTATCCTAATAGAACGTTTCTCGGTCACTGTACAGCTACATAAATTCTTATTTGTTTGGATTGCACTTCGAACTATAATCAGATGTTCGGATTATTGAGGTGCGGATTAGAGGGGTTTTACTGTATTATGTATGGAACCGGGAAACGATATTACCCAAGAGAACAGGGGCTAGATGCTCAAACGCCTTGTAAAGTTACCAGCATCGTTGCCGAGCAGCTGCAGGCACGTATGCAACCAAGCAACTGCCGAAGTTTTGCATTTTTACTTTTCGATGTAACACTCGAGTCTGTCTATTATTTAGGTATGCATCATTTGGTGGTTCAGACCACTTAGATCATAACTTTGTGAAGATCAAAATACTGTATAAGAAAGTGACAAAATCTGAGCCGTAATATCGGTACTTCTTTAAGGAGCTTCACAGTTTACGTTACCGTAACAATACAAGGCGTTAGTGCATCCGGCCAAGGCCACCTAGAGAAAAAGGCCCCTCATAGCCATCAGTGACGTCATCGAATGTCGGGCACTGTTTTGGCTACGCGCAGCCGCGCACATAGTTTGAAGTTAGTTATAGTCAGGAAGTGAAACCCTCAGTTTCCGAGCAGAACGATACCACAGAGGAAAGAGCAAGGGACATTTACCGTAGAATGCCAAGAGAAACGGGGAACCCATGCACGAAGGTGTTCCCACACAGGATCAACACGCATGGTAACAGCAAGTCGGGAAAGAAGAGTAAGGACAGAATAAAGCATGAGCAAGTAGGAATATGAAATTGGGAAGGAAGGAAAGTGGGCACGAAAGAGAGACGTCCCGGAGGCCTAGCTAATGACTGTGGTAACCTGCACGGGCCCCTTGGTAGGTAATGGTAGCTTACCTCAGCCATTAGCTAGATCGCCGTAGTTGCGGAAACTCAAGATAAAACTACGCAATTTGATGATAATAGTCCTAGCGAGGAAGCAAAGCAATGCACTGAGCGTGATGACGTCACTCGATAGGCCCCGCCCACGCGTGCGGCCATGTTAGGTGGCCATGATCCGGCCCCAGGTTATGTAGCGCCAACATACACAACACAAAGGACGGACGAGCTGCTAAATCGCCAAGTGATGCGAGGACCTTCAATAGACGTTAACTAGAACGTCACTACCTATTAGAACGACTGGACACTGAGTATCGACATGATAAACGGCTCTTTTTGACATGCTGTTGGTGGCAACACACATCAGTCATCAGAAATTTTTCATAGTACAGAAATTTGCATGTCTCTTTCTGAGCAGCTACATGAATTAGAATAAATGAAATACACTCAGGGTCGTCGATAAAGAAGGCAATTGCGTCTTCGCTATCACTACGTAAGAACTCGTAAGGCATTGAGACCTGCGATGATAGTGCATTGCAGCTGCTGATCGGTGTAAGCCACTGCGCCAACACAAGCTCCCCCACTCTCATTTTATGTTGCAACAGCAAAAAGGTTCTTAACAATTTGTACTTCGTGTTAAGTTTACGTCAGATGAGCATTTTTATCGACTGTGCGTAAATATGTAAAAAATAATAATAAATGGGGAAAGGGTTTGCAAAAATTTATGTCAGTAATTCATACCATTAACAACTAGCTAACGGAATGAGCAACGGATTGTATTAATGATTCCGTGATTCGTAAGATGCAGCAGAGCTTGGAATTTTCATGTGCACAGGAAGAACGTCTAACTTGCATTTGAGTAGTCTCTGAACGAGGGCACAAGAAGAAGGCTATTCACCTACAAGAAACACGTTACACTGTTAGGCCTTATTATATTTTTTGGGGGGAAACATATGGTAATGCTGTAACCAAATGAAATCAGCCTCGGTCAATACTCTCAATACTTACATAATGAAGAGAAAATGGAGTAGGTACCGCATATGGTCGAAATGTGCACTTCACAATCGTAAGTGCTAAAGAAGCCTCGAACGTTCTTATGGCGGGTTCACACTAACGCAAAAGTTGCCCAATCACTCAACTTTTCACTCTGGCAGTCCGTTACTACAACTTTTGGCGTTGAAACCTCACGCTCAGGCTACCCATCATTGCAACTGTATAAATAGGAGGTACCTGTAACGTATACTCGACGGCCGGACATTGGAGTAACAATCGTAGGAAACTAAGGTCCTCGGTCAAAAATTTGTCACCTGTTACTAAATTAGGGTGCAGAACCTCTACGATCACGTATAATAGCAGCAATTCTGAAAGGCATTGGGTCTACAAGATTTCCAACGTACACATGATCCATTTTGAACCACTCTTGCTTCAATTGATTCCTTAAATTAATCAAAGTACGTGGAGGATCTTCTTGGTACCTCACTTGTCGTTCAAGACGGTCCCATAAGTTCTTGATGGGTCCATGTCTGGAGACTTAGCCGGTCAATCCAGGTGCCTTAGATAACCAGAATGGTTTTCATGGCAATGCACGAACCGATCTAGCCCAAAGTATAAGGCAGTTATCGTCCCGCAAGATTGGTAAAATAGCAGTTCGATCCTGATGCAGATACTATGCAAATATAACAACTTAGTAATTTGACAAGTCAATGTAGCCTTCCTGATTCAGTTTGATGGTTATTTAAACCAAGGGCCTACTTCCGAGTAATTAAAACAGCCTCAGAATATGAGAGACCCACCTCCTGCTTGTATCGCTTCTTGCACACAGGCTTCGTTGAAGGCTTCATGTGGTCTTCGGTCAACACGATGGCGGACATCGTTTACATGGAGACAGAATCGTCATTCATCTGACAGATGACACTTCTCCAGTCCTCGACAGTCTAATGTGAGTGTGCACTGGCCCATTTCAGACGAGCGGTTTTGTGGGCTGTTGTTAACATTGGTCGCTTACGAGCTATACGACTCCATATGTTCACTGGACGGAGTTCTCTATGAAAAGTCCGCTCAGGAATAGCAGGAGGGCCGTCATTGACGTTTTTTAACAATTCCATCCTTGATGCAAAGCGATTTCGATAATCGTTATAGCTATTATAGTCATAGCGATGAGTGATCCGCACACTGCACACTCGGTCGTTCAGCATAGCTCGGTAGAAATATTTTATCACGGCATTACTACTGGAAATTCTCGGTTGGCCCAGTGCACTACTTCTGGCAGGAAAAAGGCGCCAAAAACAGAAAAGAAACGAGAGCGTAAAGGTGCCCCGCGCACAGGGTCGGCTAGCTCGATCGATAGCCCACAGCGTGGAATAGAAATGGAAATATAGAGAGCCTACCAGCCTTAACAAACTAACCTTCTCAGCAGGAATTGGGGCCAGCTGCGATATTCCCTGCGGAGAATGCACTCGGGACAACCCTCGAGTTCGTGAGATCCATATACTGTATACCTATTGTGACAGGGAAAGAGCCCGTCATGAGTTTTTGAAAATCTAAACCATAGACCACACTATACATGTATGGTGTGGTCTATGTCTGAGCGTAGGACTATGGTAATCGATTACGAATCGACGCCTGAAACTGGACCTGAAGATACAAAACCAGCGCACCTGTCTGCAGATCCGAAGTCAAGTTGCTACTGAGCGCTTCATATAACATATTAGGGTACAATAGACTGGTGATGAAGAGATCAGGATAACAGGACTGATAACACGACGTAAAAGGTTAAGCTACAAAGCACTAATAATACTACAAAGTTATGATAGGTGATTCAAAAGACTGAAAACCTTGAGTATGTACAGAAGACTAACTTATAGACGAAGACGTCGTGGTTAAAAAGACTAGCCTAATTAGGCCATAAGTTAGTGTAAAAGAGACTGGCAACACTCAAACGTTATGGCACAGACTAGGAATGCTAGGTATACCTATGTTAGGGTACACAGGACTAATTGAACCAATAACTTAGGGGATAATTTAGACTTAAAAGTTAGGGTACAAAAAAAAAAGCCTAACAAATTCCATACCCGCTTCTTGATTGGCGCAATATTCGGCTGCCCGACGGGCTCCTTCTTTTTGGCCTTGGCCGCCTCTCGCCTCGCCATCTTCTCGGTGATGTTGAGAGGTCGTGTGATGATAGGCAGGGTCTCTGAGGGCATCATCACACCTGACACCACACGGCCGCTTGTGGCGCGTGTCAAAACCTTCTTCATGGGCCCCGACATGGTAGCAATGTTTGCACTTTAAATGGCTTGAATTATATGTATATAGGTACCTTTATTGAACACCTTGAATAATATTCACTATTCACTTCTCAACCTGGATCACTTATCTCTCCTGTAAAATGTGTAAAAATAACTGTCGATTTTGGTTCTCTAACCCTTTACCGGGGGGGACGCGGGAGGTGGGAGATCGAAAATACCTTTGTCGAATGAAAAGCACTACGGAGTATCGAGATAAGGTCACTTGTTCTGTTAACAGTTAGGGCATACCTACGTATTGCGGAGTAGCTTTCACTAGTCACACTGGCAATGACTGACATGCAAAGAGACAATCGTTAGGCGATGATCGTTAGCTACATTCGTTCAACCCGCCCTCCCCTTCTCCGACAGCACAATCCATGCAGGGATGCTAATAGGCAAGAGGGGTCGGATAGCAATGTCTGTCGCGATGTCGGCACTCCTCTGCCGCATAGTATACGTTGGCTTCGGCTCGAAATATCTAAAAAGACGAAAGACAAAAACAAGGAGCGAGAAGAAGCACTCGTGCGGAGGGTCCATTTCGTAGCCTGCCACACGGGAGCAGGCAGGAGCCCCATGGGATGCGTCGCGCACAACCAATCGGCGGCCCACCTAGCGGAACAGAAGAGGAAGTATAGAGAACCTATCTAATCTTACAAGCTAACCTTCTCAGAAGCAACTGCAGCCAGATGCAACATCCCCTGCACAGGCACTCGGGACAACCCTTGGTTCGCAGCTCCAGAATATACCCCTGAGGGCCATCAGTCGATGATGCCGTTTCAACGTTGGCAAAAAACGACATCGATAGTCTTCCCTGAACCGTACACCAGATTCCGATTATCTTCTGGGGACTGGGGTGCGTTTAATTTGACTGATCAAGAAAGATTTTAATACTTAGTATTACAGAAGCCGAATACACAGCATATGCCCGTACATAAAGAAATTTTTTTATCTTTTTGTAAATTACGCCATAATCAATTATAGATAAGCTTGTGGGTTTAACCACTCTAGACACGATTACAGTGATTCAAGAATAAGTCAGCCATAGACCACACCATACATTGACTGGACACTGGCACCTTAGGAAGATTTCAGTCCCGCGATTGGGCCTGACTGCACGGTGCCGCAGACGCATTTTTGTATGTTCTCAAAGTATTTTTTCATACTTTGTTGAGCTAATTGACTTCATTCTTTTGCATTCAGTAATGACTGGTAAACTTCTACATAGGTACTTCTAAACTTTTATACGCAACAAATTCACACAAAAATATTAAGGCTTGAAGTGTAATTACGTATAGAATAATTGTTAATGACATGCTTTGATAATTGCAGTAGAGTGAAACCATTTCGCAATAGTTTGTAAAAAAAAAACAATCTCATTTTATAGAACAGAAGCTTTTCAGATTTGTGGTTTGCTCGATTTGTAATGAAATGCCAAGTAAACAGATGATGAAATTTATTTGGTATACAGGCAAAGGGAGATGATAACAGACAGCAGAGCTGAAGGGTGTGTCGGAGCAGCTTGCGCGCAGCAGACATGAAGTGTGAAGCCCCGGCTGCAGTGAAGTGACAAAGCACTGGCTACCATGAAGTGTCTAGCATTGGAAGTAGTAAAGTGATATAGCGATGGCAACAGTGAAGTGAGAGAGCATTGGCGGCCGTGAAGTGATACAGTATTGGTAGCCACGAAGTGATACAGCATTGGTAGTCGCGAAGTGATACGGCATTGGTAGCCGTGAGCGATAGAGCATTGGTAGCCTATCCGTGAAGTGATACAGCACTGGTAGCAGTAAAATGATCTAGCATCTTCAATAGTGAAATGATGTAGCATTGGCAGGCCTTTAGTGATCTAACATTGGCAGCTGTGAAGTGATATAACATAGGCAACCAAGAAGTGATGTAACAAAGGCAACCACGAAGTAGCGTAGCATTTCTAGGTGGCAATGTGAAATGACATGGTGCAACTGAAGATGGTTCCAGTGATGATGGGGTGTATCAGCACCACAATGACATTTTAATGTCTTTTACCGGCTGTCCTGGTATCATCTCATGGTTTATTATGCATTTTTAGTCCATGGCTACTAATGTGGTTGTACTCTGTAGTGTTGCTGTGGTTTGAATCAGGTTTTTCAGTCTTACTGGGATACCTTAACTCTCTTTTCCTTGCAGCTATAGGGATGAGCTCTACCAAAAGCTCTAGATATATACATCAATTTCAGAGATTGATGCTTGAAATTCGTCGCTGGAAAAAAACTTAATTGTATGTGATATTCAAGTACAATACATGTAGTATCTATGTGCCAATTATTCCTATAAAATTTCAATACTCCTAGAAATTATGATGAATTTTCAATTATTCTTTGTGTCCGAAGGTATGATATAGCTATATCGCCTACTGAAGATATATGATAGTGAATTTAGATTCCCTGCTCTGCAACGCATTCCTTATGGTACGACAAAGAAGAAATTAATCTTTGTTTAAGGTCTCCGTGATTATTTGAACTCATTTTACTAACACGTAAATCGGCCTCCAGGCGCAATTGCGAGAGGCCCGATTTCAGTGTCCAGTCAATGTATGGTGTGGTCGATGAGTCAGCCAAAAAATCAGGTTAATATTTTTTGTTTTCACCAATAGGAATAGTTTACATTGGCGTTGCTGCCGGAAACTCTCGTGAAAATTAAGCACACAGTATTTCAAAGAGCCGGAAGATGAAACTAGAAGGAGAGAGAAGCCAAACTCGTGCAAAGGGCTCATTAGGTGACCGTCTCCCCCCCCCCCCCACACACACAGGAGTAAGTTGGAAGTCCCATGGGAGGAGTCGCTTACCGCCATCGGCCTTCGGCGTTCCCCCTCATAAAGCAGAAGGGGAAGTACCAAGACCTTACCTTGCTTCAACACTTAACAGCAAGGATTGTGGGCAGGTGCAATACCTACTGGGGAAAAGTCACTCAGGAACCCTGGGGATCAGAGATCATTATTATATTCAGAAGTTAAAGTCGCAGTTTCCACAATAAAGGCGATATCACAGAGGAAGAAAGAAGGGACATAGGCCTACAGTATGACAATGAACACGTGGGACCCATCCACGAGGAAGTTCCCACACAGGATCAACACGCATGGGTACAGCCAAACGGGGAAAAAAGAGGAAGAACATGGAAGAAAGATCAGTAAGGGTACGAGATGAGAAGGAAGCAAAGTGGGTTCGAAAGACAGACGTCACGAAGGCCTAACTAGTGGCTAAGGTAACCTACAGGGTTCCCTAGGGGCGCTGCTCCCCATAACATAAGATGGGCGAACCTAACTAACCTGACCCTGTGGCCCATCCCACGCCCCTGAGGGGAAAAAAATCACAATTCAGTACCAATGACACGGTACCCAACACGAGTATCTCGAATGCTTACAGTTCACTGTGGCTATGTTGAGAACAACGTGCCAAAAATTACCATCTCCGAGTACCTAACATGAGTATAACTGAAGCAGAACGTCAAATTGGCAAATTTTCAAAGCGATACTGAAGCTTTTCGACGCATTAGGCACAGCACAAGAAGTGCTCTTCATCTACAGCATTACAGAGAGGAAATGACGGAAGGAGATCACAGCCATAATTGGAGGATGGAGCACAACAGAAAGCTCAACAAATCTCAGGTTCTGTCTGAGTAAAGCGCCGTTCACACTGACGCAAAATAGCTACAATAAGCGATAGCTATATCTAATGCGACATGTTGCGACAACACATCGCTCGTTTGCGACAAGTGTCATAACTCAAAAATTGATATTTTTCAGGGAAAGCGAAAACAGTTTTATATCGCCGTATTCTCTCAACTATCACTTGAATAATAACCTTTCTTAACCGGTCACTTCTACAGACTCAGTTATGGTGTTATTATCACTAATAGAACTTGACGCGGGCGGGCTTTGTGAAGGTGGCAATAACTCAGAATACCCAATTTTTGAGTTAGGTATGTCACTGCTCTTGAAAACGAGCGATATCGCCAGGCGGTTTATGACATCAAGCGATAAATCGGCGCGAAATGGGGCGATTCTCGCTGCTTCAGTTACAAATATGAGTTAAAGTGAAGAGAAAGTAATAGTGGTATATTATTTGAGGCGTTGGATGAGAAGAAAAAGGAAATACTAGGTATATTCCTACAATTTCGCTAATGTGCACCATAGTTCAGCTGTTGTTTCTAGAGAGCTTACTCAACATGAATCACAATTGAGGGAATTTTACAGAATGAATCCTGAAAAATTCTATTTTTTGAAAAAGTTAGGATCCGAAACCCTTGAAAAACCAGACACACATTTTAAGAAGACTATTTCTCCAGATGAAAGACTTTTAATTACTATAAGGTACATAACAAATACATATAAAGATCAGTTAGCTTTCGCTACTCTTATAATATAGGTAGCTAGTGTTAAAACAGTTAACCAGTCAGTTAACTTTACGAACCTTCTACATTCCTATTGTACCAATGAGTTTCACTTCCTTGCGGGAATGGAGTACTTGAATTGACCCCTCAAGTCGTAGCACTGTTGCTAGTAACTCTAGTTAGTAAAGGTCTCAAGGTGGGGTTGCGGATCCCATGTAGTAGGGCTCGGGGTTCTAAAATGCGTACTCTCGCGTTCGTCCTCATCTACCAGCCTGTGCAAGAGGGACAGTGTTCCCATTTTGAACTCCCTCATACGACGCGAGCTAAGACTTTTCATATCAGGTAAAAGAGAAAGAAGAAAATGCTGTTCTGCATCTTGGTCCCTTTGAACAAATTTTTTAACGTTGATCCATTCGAGAAAAGCATCGTCGACTTGGTCATTTGTCTTTCGTTTTCTATTTGCTTGGCTTTTACGAACTGGTTTGTCTATTAATTCCACAGAAGAACATTGTTTCGGTATATCCTTATCGACAAATGTCTCGTCTGCGTCGTTTTCATTTGTATTTGACTCCTCTGCTGTTGTATCTTCGAAACAAAGATTGCTGGACGGATCTCCTCCTTTCACGTATGGTTGAAGGAAAGCTAACTGTTCAGCCAAGTAATACGATTTCCTTAAATTTTGGCTAGATCCAAACTTTGGTTTCAGCGATCGCACATATGATGTTCTAATATTCCTCCATCGTTCTCGACAGTTCTTATCTGAAAGGAAATTACGAGAAATTAGGTATAAGTACCAATCATTTAAATATGTTGACTTTTGAAGATAAAAACAGGCGTTAGTATTGAGCCATTTTTCATTTAAACTTGGGATGTACCGAAGCTTCGGTGGCGGCTTCGGCCGAGGCCAGTTTCATCTCTTGCAGGAGCTCTGGCTGTGTAAGGTTCCGGTTTCGGCGCATGTACAGTAAGTCTACAGAATTATGAAAACTAAAACAAGAGCTCGTGGAAAGTATGGCAAAATTTCTATAAATTGCACCAAAAACAATTAACAATTTGCCAAGGTTCCTGCAAGAGATGAAACTGGCCCCGACCGAAGCCGCCGCCAAAGCTTCGGTAAATCCCTAATTTAAACCCATCTTATCATTTTTATGGTTCTTACCTTGTTTTTACTCTAAGAACACAGCTAATTGTTGATAACACAGACACATTCGTTGTGATCTATTTCAGGTGCTTAGTCACTAGAGGCAGTTTTCAAGATCTTTCCTTGTAAATCTACAGAGGAAAATCAACTATCAGTTCCATTGTACATTCAACTTTTGCTGCTATATATACCGCTTTATATACCACAACCAACTGCGGAAACTTGGAAGCAAATATCGAAACATTTTGAATTACGGAATTTACTTAGCTGTAGTTATTGGTTCTCTCGATGACAAAACATTTTCGCATTCAGAACTTCCCCTAATACAGGATTCACAGATTATACCATACTAATTATAAAGGATTCTTGTCAATAGTTCAAATGGCTTCGTATGACGAGGATGGAACGTTCGCCGCAATCGCTGTTTGAGACAATGGACGGAAAGTGACTGTGCTGTGTTTCACATATCAATACTTGGCAAATTATTATACACTAATGAATTGAAAGTTCCACATGCATGTATCAGACCGTTGCCAGGAGAGGGAAATTACAGTACTTTTCCGTCACTTGATGAAAGCCGTCACATTATGAGATATAAATACATGCTGTAATTTCAAAGTTACATGTTTGTACTGTAGGCCATGCTGTATGTACCGCCATACCTATTGGATGTAATTGTATGTAA
>LQNS02278160.1:22325270-22339481 GCA_001587735.2 Parhyale hawaiensis
GAAGTACTGCAGTTCTAACTAGAGTACTCTGAGAGCGCATACCTCCGCCAAGCGAGGCAACGGTAGCAAAAAATTCAAATTGGCTCTGAAACCATAATTTTCTTTGTGTTAACTCCAAATCTAACCATTTGTGCCTTTTGATAATAATAACAGCTTGTGCAAGTTTCTTGAAGATCCGCTCATAACTTTTTGAGTTATAGTCTACTGCTAACAATCGTTAAGACAGACAAGAGTCAAACATACAAATGAACGAACCGATCTGCACCAAAATTTGATCATTTATGTCTTTTTAGCATTACTAATAGCCCCCATCAATTTAATAAAGATCCATTTATTATTTTTTGAGTTATTGTGAAAACAAACATAAAATTAAAAACAGTGACAAACGAACGAACAAACAGATCATTACCAAAATTTGGTCATCTACTCTTTGTTATATACTTAACAATTCATGTTAATTTCATAAAAATCCATCCTTAACTTTTTGAGTTATGGCATTGAGAAAAATGAGGCAGACAAACAAACGGATGGACATATCTTCACCAAAAAAATAATCATCTGTTCCTCCGAACATACCAAACAATCCCTGTAAATTTCGTCCAAACCGTTCATAACTTTTTGAGTTATCTTGGCGACAGACAAACACGATGAAAACATAACCTCCTTGGCGGAGGTAACTATCAAGACAGTATGTGTTCTTCATAATTTTATATGCAAAGAAGAAGGGAAACCTTGCATTCCACCACAATGTACGAAGTGTGACCCTGTGGTACCAGCATTACCACATAAAAGTACGTTCAGTGACAACAGTGCGAACACAGCAAACCGCTTACGAAATAAATTAGCCGAATACTTTCTGAAACCAACTGGTGCAATCACGTCACAATGGAGAAGGGTCGGTTTTCATGACAACCTCAACTAAAATTTCACGAAATTTTTAATTGTTACTAATGTTGGCAACCGAAGTTGTTAGGGCAAACACATATGATACTTGTCCCACGAAACATTTTGTACTTAACGAATATTATGTGTAATGGATAACTGTTGTATATGTTAGCTACGCGGAATAAAAATGGCGGGATTACTCATAAGCTGTTATTTTATCTTTATCTTATCACATTAGCAAAGCTACTTTTTTGTAAATGTTATTTCTGTCAAAATTAATTACTTATTTAGTGCGCCAGGGTTTCCAAAATATCAACATTCTGAGTCAATAATATAATAATTTGCTAGCTTTCTATAAATAATGAATGCACTTACCTGTATCTTTTATTTTTGATGCAATTTCCCTCCATGCGGCATTCGTTAAATCCGTTTTACTGTATTCAATAAGGGTATTGTTCCATAAGCACTCATGAGATTTGACTAAATTAATGAAAGAAATTATACAAACGTCTTCTCTTCTTCCCGACATCTTCTCACAGATAGAAAGATCGCACGAGACTAATCGCGGAAGACCGACAAGTGGTACAGGGTGTCTACAAGAAATCCAAAAGTGGATTCAATTACCTTATCAAGCACGAAATCAAGTACATACCTTCTATTTATAAAATAATATTATTGGTATTACTATTATAGTGGGTTAGGTTACTATGCTTTGTCCATTTTTACCACGGCAGCTTGGGCGTGGTCAAATTCCTTTACAGCATTGCCAATTTTATGGACATTTCTGACATTTCACTATATGCAGGTAGTGGGCGGGGCTAAGATATGGGCCAAACAGAATCTCAGAAATGCCCATAGAATTGGCAACACGGTAGAGGAATTTGACCACGCCCAAACTGCCTTGATGAAATGGACAGAGTATAGCGCCGCAGGCATCACGACCCCCGCCTTGGCCGAACAAACCAAAGCATATATTCTCAAATTTTACACTCTGTCACTGGCTCAGCGTGGTGCTGAGTATAAATACTCCATCACAATCATAAATCTAAGGTCAATCGTGATCATGGGCACATTTATTTCATATTTCTGCCACTAAAATATGACTGGGCAGCATCCGCGCTGCTCCCCTATCCCTCTCAATAAACCTTTGAATTACAGCTTCTCATAGACCTCAAACTGCTCTAGGAATCTATCACTCTTGCATTAAAATTTCTGAGGGGGAATTCACGGAGGATTTTCACCATCGGTTTTCGGTTGTATTGGCCTGCAGGCGCTTAAGTCAGCTGTTGATAGCTTTTTGTTTGAGTTTCTTTAGCTGCGTTTCGGGCTTCCCGGTGTTGCAAAGTGCTTTATTTGGGTTGTATTACCTGTCCGTAGGAGCTCGAGCGTGAAGTTTTAATAATAATAATAATCGCATTTGTGTCCTTCCCTTGAGGGTATGGGAAACCATTCCTTCGGATTTCCGCACAGCTGGGCCACTCAGCCAAGAAAATGGCGTACTGTCCGCGGCACAAGGCAGTTGTCACAATAGGGTTGAGGACGGCGTTCCATCAAGTACTGATGTGTCAGTCTAGTGTGATCAATGCGCAAACGGCACAGTACCACCTCCAAGCGTCGATCACTGACTGCATCTGGATGCCGCCCATCCTTGTACTCTTGGTTTTGTGAATTTCAACTTCTACCGTTGCTGCCACGCCGCTCTCATGGATCTCCTTGTGTAGTAGTAATAATCTCGGCTAGGTATAACTGGGTTTCTTCCCTCTCCTATGGCACCTGCAACCTCTAGCTTCGCCGTCAGCCCTCTCATTTCCAGCAACTCCCACATCCACATAACCGGGAACCCAGCAAATCCGTAGCTATTACGGCCCCTCGATCAACCTTCTAAGGATAACGCACACCACGGGGTGGTTATTGATATTGTTCTGAAACACCTCTAAAGTGTTCTGTCAATCAGTGAATATGACAATATTATTATGGACAAGCATCTCGACAATTTTAAACCTTCAAGGAAACCGTAAAGTTCAGCTGAATAGGCAGATGTTCCAGGCCGCAGCGTTCTGCTGAACACCACATCGTCAGACACCGCAGCACAGCCCACTGACTCTCTCATCCTAAAGCCGTAAGTGTAAATTTGCCTGTAGTCCGGTGCACTCGCCTTGCATGGGTTTCTACCACCAATGATTTATTGGGTAACCCACATCCACGATGGGAACACGCTACGCTGGGGTGTTCTCTACAACAGGCAGCACAGTCATTGGAATGAAGTCCAAATGTTGCAGGGGCTCTGCATAATTAGTGGATGAGGGTAGATAATATGGGAAGTCCCTTCATCGGTTGTGCAGGCCACAGACGGCCCCGCGAGTCGGATTTTGCGGTGTTTGCTCCAAGCGTGATAGGTACTGCAGGCTCAGCTGAACCTTCCAGATCCCCAGCGGGGGCTCCCTACTCTCCGTACACAGACCTATCGTAGGCGAGTTACGGAATGCCCCAGTGCAGAGCCTCAATGCTCCATGATGGATCGAGTCTATACTTTTCGGTGCGGTTTTAGATGTGTTTTGGTACACTAGGGCACCATAGTCCAGCTTGCTTCTAATTATCACAATAATTAGGGATCCATACTGTCATAAGGCGCTTTTCAGCGCCTTTGCCATTTCACCCCTGACGACCGCCCGCACTACTTGATCTCCCCCCTGAAGAACAAGTTCGAAGGTAATGTGGCAGGTAAGCCGGCAGCGGCTCATTCTCTTGATGGATGTGATCGCGTGGGGTGCGTGTCGGAGCTGCTGCCGAGCCAAGAACGTGAGAACAGTGTTGCTAGGTACCTCACTGTGTTAGTGTGTACTAGCTCCTGTTGGTGTATTGTAGGCCTACTGTTGCTGCGCTGGATGGGTTGGTGACTGGTTTGACCGAGGAGTTGGGAAGTTAGTGAGTGGCGTGAGGCCTTCGTGTGTTTACAGTTTAGCCAAACTCCAGGGAGACCCTCCAGGCCAGCTGCCTGCCGAGGTGGCCAATAGGTTTGCAGCTCCGCACTTGTAAATAATTCTACACTGGTTACCATTGTACAAATTTCCAACAAGTTTTCTTTTCCCAGCGTAATTAGGTATTATACGTATTATAAGAAGATTTAAGCCTCCCTAAATAAGTACTAAGCTCTTCTAAGAGAGGAAAAGGAAGGGACATACAGTATGTCGACAGAAAAACGGGGAACCCATGCACGAAGGTGTTCCCACACAGGATCAACGCGCATGGGAACAGCAAGTTCCCAGCGTAATATATTCCCTTCAGTTGTACATATTTGATTTCACCTCACCGTTGGCCTGATTGCCGGCAAACCTTCTGACAGCGGGGCAGTGCAATTTCAGTCAGGGCCGTGGCGACTTTACGTAGCAGTGTAGTGAAATTGCAACAAGCCAGTGTTGGCTTTACATCATCTTCAACACCCATTTTTAATCATTGCCCCTAAAGCACTGAGCGTCAGGATCGCTTCACCCGGGCAAATCCAAGATTCGTGTAGTTACTCCCAGTGTGAAAGCTCTTGAGTGACCAGACACGCGTGTCTGCCTTGTGGGAGGACCCACGCTACAGGGACCCTAGTGACTCCCGAGTCAAAGCTGTCTCTGTCTGCAACGGCCTTAACGGATCAATACCCAATCCAAATTAGATGATAGGATACGTTACCTCATTCCTGTAGATAGTCTACTACCATAAGCTAATGATATTAAGTAGATCAAGTCTCAGTTTCCACCATAAAAAGCGATCTCACAGAGAAATAAAGAAGGGGCATACAGTATATCAACAGAAACGCGAAACCCATGCACGAGGGTGATGTACACGGGATCAACGCGCATGGGAACAGCAAGTAAGAAAGGAAGAGTTAAGGGAGTAACATCCATAGGAGCATGAAAGTGGAATTAAGTAAAGTGAGCACAGAGGAAAGACGTCCCAAAACTCTACTTCAAGCTAAGCTGCTCTACAGGATCCCCAGGGAGCGCTGCCCCTAATAACATACGATGGGCGAACCTAACTAACCTCACCATACGTCTCCCGGAGGGTGCAGCACATGTCAAAAGACACACGCAATAAAGGACTCAGGACCGGGGGGCCGTCCACACCCCCAACAGGAGTACTGCTCCCGCTCCTTGCGGCAATTCATTTACTCACTGGTACAGCAGGACCACGACAGCGTGGTCCAATTTCTTCTGAGATCCTGACCCACTTGAGTACTAAGCGGTTAGCTACGCGACGGGCTGCTAACATGTAGACAAATAAGCATAAATATATATCATTGATACACACTGCATTCATAAGACGTATAGAAAATTGTGTATAACTATAGAAGCAATACGTAGGACGTTCAACAAATTTTTGTAAAAGGGTGACAATAAAACAGAATCAATAGACGTACACAGTTATTGAGCCACACACTCCTCCCATACACTCTCATCCAAAGGTTACGCACATATGAAGCCCGATCATCCGCTTAAAGAGAACACTCAGGAGAACTCACAAGTAAGGTCTACTCTTCAGCTCTCAATTTTCTTTTTGGTAAGTCCCTGTTGATTGTGAAAATGATTCCCAGGAAGTTTATCAGACAAAATCTGCCAATATGTGGCGGACAGCAAGCTCCAACTCACTGCCATCCGCCTTACAGGCTTGATCTCGCTCCATGTGACTTTTAGTTATTCCAAGAGTCGACAGAAAAACTTGCTGGGATCCGTCAGCAAGAATTCAGAGCTGAAAAATACACTACGGTCACGGTAGCCGCATACTTCCATTCGCAGCTCACAGTACTTGACTTCGCTGGTTCGATGCCAACCCAGGCACGCGAGCTCTTTGCTGGTCTAGGCATGCTGACTCGTCAGTTGCATGCATGTGCTGCGCTGTGGTGGAACTTGCCTTCCTCAGAGATGAGGGGGATGGGGGTGGTGGGTCATTTGAATCTTCCGTCAAATTTGGCTCCATAGTTCTTGATGACCCATGGTCGACTGCAGCCGCACTTACTTCCCTGGAGCCAATGGGCCTATACCCGCAGCAGAAACCAGTGCGTGTGGGTCTCCCAGCTGAGGGAGCGGTTATTATTATTATTATAGTTATAATTTTGCCACCGTCTCCACTCTGTGAATGATCCCTACAGTGATCCGGGGTTGTCCCGGGTTGCTCAAGATTTACTGAGGGTGCGGCCACAGCTGACATTACCTTTACCTTTGTGAGTGCAAGGAGCGATTTGTCAAGTGGATGACATAGCTGCAGATGTGCATAAACTTGAGAGCAGAATGTGTTGAGTGTGAGGCTCAACAAATGTGCATATCTGTGAACTTAGTTTTTGTTACCCACTAGCCAAAACTTTTTGAACGTCCTATGAACAAGCGATTGCAGGGATAAAGACAAACAACCAGGAGGTATATGCGATCCGCGAGTCGGAGGAACTGGACCACCTTAGCCAACAGTACGATTTTACTTATGCCGATGCCACACGCTAGTCAAAAAAACGAGTATTGTCATCGTTTCGTCCGAATGCATAGACGGGCGCATTTAACCAGCGCACACTTGCAAACAATTGTAAGTTATAAATCCCTCCAGATATAATGATACGTCCGACAGTTAACTAATGGCACTTACGGAGCAAACTGAACAGACGGTAAAAATTTTACACCATTCCTTGGCAGTCTCAAAGCTGTCTTCACAAGAGTTCAACATAACGTTCGGACGAAAAGATGGCGATACTCGTTCTTTTGACTAGCGTGTGTCATCGCCATGACGGTATTGAGCAATCGAAGAAAATTCAAGTGTTTTCAAGTAGGTAATTGCATAGGTATGGCATGCTACATAAGATACTTTAAGCCTCCCTAAATCAGTGCTAAGCTGCTCTAAGATAGGAAAAGCGACATTCAGTATATCAATAGACACGTGGAACCGATGCACGTAGTTCGCACACAGGATCGACGCGCATGGGAACAGCGAGTCGGGAAAGAAGAGGAAGAACTGTCGAACGTAAGATCAGTAGGAGTCTGAAATCAGAAGGAAGCAAATAAGGCACGAAAGACAGACGTCGCAAAGGCCTAGTTATTGGCAAAGGTGATCTACAGGGCTACCCCAGGGTCGCTGCTCCCCACAACATAAGATGAGCGGATCTAAACTAACCTTATCCTATGGCCCATCCTATGCCCTTGAGGTATTTTCATATAATTGCATAGTGAAGTACGAAATCTTTATCAGTTTTATAACGCATATTACTTCAAGCCTTTCAAGTTCCTGTGATTGTGTGTCAATACAAGGAAATAAAAGAGCATAAGGCACATGAAAAACGCAAGCTATGGAGACAGCAGAGCAGCAAATAAAACCAATAGTAAAACTGACGTTCTGGCTAGCAATCGATAGCTAAGAATTGACGGAACACACCTCAGGCATTCCTATGCAGCAGGACACAGAAAAACAGGAAATTATTGTATCAACAATATAATCAACAGTGAACTGGTTACAGCCAACAAAATATGTATATAGAGCATTTATGTTCATTTTAGGCCAACTATTACTTCACCTTTCATACAGGACGTGAAGAAACGGTCTCATCACTACACGCCACACAGCACTACTTCGGAGTGACCTTAGCCGCCGAGCATGGCCTCAGTGCTCCAGATATCGACAAGAATTCAGTCATATTGTACGATTTGGAGATGTACAGCCCGCTGCAGACGCTAGTCTACTGTCCTGGGCTTTCACTTTACATTCATCTACCAAACTAAAAGAAAACGAATAAATGTTAGCAGCCATATCAGGTCGCTTAGCATGAAAGGTAGTGTAGCTTAAAAGCAACAATGCTTTTTCTGTAGCAACACATGTACAATTGTGCTAGTGCTAGTATATATATATATATACATATACCTAAACCATCACAAAACCAGGAGCAGGGATTAGAACCGGCGAATATCAGCCATGAAGACAGGATTACTATCAGTGTCTGGTTCTATTGTTCCGAGTAGAACCAAGTGAATGGGGGCTACTGCGCTTCGGTGGCTAGGACTAAGTAAGATTATTTTAATTCCGGTGTTTTCTACCAAAATCTTACAAGTCGGAATCGAATTTACAAGAGTTTTGTAAAGCTTAAAATTTGCCAGCGCGCCGTAAAGCATCGCACAGATAAAAAAGGAAAACAGAAACAGACTTCACGTTTGAATCCCAGCACGGCTTGTTTATTCATCCACTATATATCCATTCGTATCACTGCTAGCAGAACTCATTATTAGAGCCCGGATTTATTGCAGTTTACGGCGTTAGTGCAATAAAAGCTATGAGTATAATAATTGTAATGAGAGCTATAAATGCAATATATTATGCCGTGATCACACGTCCCTAATCGTAACGCCTTCAGTCAAACTGATGGACGCACAAGCGAAAATGTAAGACACTTCTACGTGTGGACAGACAGAAAAAAATTGACGCACAGTTCACTTTCATTTTCGTGATTGAACGCATTACGATGAGGGACGTATGAACTCGCCCTATGATAATATAAAATATTGCATTTATAACTTGCATTGTAGTATGAAGTCATGTGACAACTGATTCCCTAATAGATTATTGTTCTGTGTTTTTGTTGGGGTAAAAATATAATTGAGTAGCAAAATCTGAAAATCTGACTATTAGATTTTTGTAGCCTTTTTCGTTCGGGAGATACATCATGGGTACAAGTAAAGCGAGATATTCGCAAGAATGATTCTTGCCATTGGGAAGAATTGTCAATAAGCAGAAGCGCATTGTATACTAACAATTGGTATTTGGAACCGCTATAAGTGTTCGTTGATCCACTGACATGCAATTCCTGTTTGCTATCCGATCTTTTTTGGTCGCTTCAAATTTTTGCTGTGTTTATCTTTTCCTTGTTTCCAATTTCTTCCACCCCTATTGCTTAGGTGCAATCAGAGCAATTTTTCGGTGCAATAAGAGCAAATTTTAGGTGCAATGAGAGCAAATATCACGTGCAACAGGAGTAATTTTTAGGAGCTATAACTGCAATATTATAAGCGCAATAAATCCGGGCCCTACTCATTATACTAAAATTCAAGAACTTCTTTGGGACAGCAGAAGCGTAGATATAAGTAGCAGAGGTAGCAGTAAGGGTTACCACCGCGTAATGCGCAGCCGCATCGCGCAGAACGGGAGCATCAGACTGTACCTTGAGTCTCAAGGGAAGCTAACGACCACTCGTCCGTCGACAACACGCACAGTAAATTTGTGCTCCAAATTAGTAGCGCGGGCAATCATGGTACGAAACACAAGTGCATGACTACGGCATCAATAGAATATATTGTCGAGTATAGGATACAGGGTTACGGAGAAGGATGGGCCGTGGTGATCCTAACAGAGTAAGAAAGAAGGGACACAGAGTATGCCGATAGAAGCGTGGAACCAATGACTTGAGGATATTGCCACGCTGAATCGGAGTGTATGAGACGAACAAGTCGGGAAATAAAATGAAGAAGTGTCGATAACGGAATCGATTAAGCGTTTACACTTAGGCAATTAAATTATATTTAGCGCCAGGTTAGTTCAATCAAGAAAAACGTTAGTCACTGATCGGCAGGGAGTTGTTCTCCATGAATAACACACAAACCAGGGTTGTGGAATTGGATACCTATTAGCTGAAGCCAGGAACCGGAGTCGCAGTCGGGCTCGGTCCATGTGCCTTTGCAACTCCCCGGGCTGCCAACAAAGAATTACGCCAGCAAAAGCATTACCAATACCAGACGAAACTATTTTTGTATCAATTATTATTATAAACTTTGTTGAACCTCCGTAGCCGCAACTCAGGCGTTCCAACAGAGATGAGTGAGTAGTATATAAATACCACATAATTTGTCGCGTGGCCTACGTGCGCAACTACGGGCAGGAAACAAGGCGCAAAGCATAGGAGACACTCGAGTGGTCGGCCTCTTTCACGGCCTTCCACACGAGAGAGATGTGAGAAATCCCGCGAACTAGGTACGCTATCTCGATCGACAGTCCACCTCGCGGGACAGAAAAGGAAATAGAGAACCTACTTAACTTTACAAAACTAACCTCGTCAGCAGGAACTGCAGCCAGATGCAACATCTCCAGCGGAAAAGGTACTCGGGTTATTTTGCAGCAATCTACGCTAAAACGGGAATAAATATACCGGTCCATATATAACTGTGCATGTGTTTAAACTAAGTAATATCAATGTGACTGCTATTCTGAACAACAAAAAGAAAGGAATTAATCGCCAAAAATATTGTACAAGAGAATACAGCTATTATTATTATTAAATCACATCAGACTGGCGACGCAGGAACGGAGAAACTCCATGAGGTTAACAAACCCCCACGCAACCAGCCCAGCGGGTGGAGAAAACGAAAGAATGAAAAAAAGAAGATCCGAAATCACAGAATAGCTCTGTGTACAGATAGCTATGTAAGAGAAATAAGTATGAACTAAAAAGATTGAATAAAACGTCTACAGCTATGTCATCATTGTTCTTACTAAGATTATTATTGTTATATGAGTCAGTTTAAGCTTCCCTAAGGCATCACAAATTAGATGTTTTAAGAAAGGAAAACGAAGAAACATATAGAACGCAAAGGTAAAAGTGGAACCCATGAAGGAGGGGGTTTCCACACAGATCAACGCGTGTGTGCACAACACTTCGGAAAAGAAGAAGAACAGAGGAAAACACCACTAGTAGAAGAATGAAACTGGAAGGAAGCAAAGTGGACACAGAGCATACAGGACGGGCGAATGTATCTCACAGAGAAGATAGTCATACATGGATATATGACGCTGCCATATGAACCATATATGACATTAATTTAAAAACAGAATATAAAAGACAGAATTCATATTACTTTTAACAATATGGCATGAGCAAAAATCGGCGGATGTTAGGGTCCGGCACAACGGACCAAAAAAAAACTCCCTTCTTCATCCCTCATAAGTCAACATGTTAATAGTCCATGGCACAATTGAGTTGATTTTAAAGCAAAGTTTTGATTTCATTGATAGAATAAACCACTGATGACCGACAGGAGAGAAGACAAAATGAACTGATGGCATAGAAGAAAGTTTTCAGCGAGATCACCGGTCACCCAACCTTGCATAGCCGAATGTAATTTATTTGAATGACAAGTAATCCGGC
Source organism: Parhyale hawaiensis (assembly GCA_001587735.2). Taxonomy (NCBI): domain Eukaryota; kingdom Metazoa; phylum Arthropoda; class Malacostraca; order Amphipoda; family Hyalidae; genus Parhyale; species Parhyale hawaiensis. Next base: position 22,336,306 of record LQNS02278160.1, read on the forward strand.
GCCCTCGCGCCAGCTGAACCGTTCACAGGAATCGACCATACATTTGGTTCACCAAATGAGTTTGAAAACCAACAGAATATAATAACATTCCCCGGATACGTCGACCGCAGGTCGAACACTTCACCATATCAACTAACCACCAGGCGGTTTAGCTTGCGATACTCTGACAGCTTGCCAACTGAATGTTCTGATAACTCAATTCAGTTAGCTTCAGTTTACTGAAGACTTACTGTAATTAGTTCAACACGTTGCCTACAGATCAGCATATATATATGTATCAACACCTCTATTCTTGACGAATTTGTTACTATACATACACTGATGCCAGCCGCACGCAACAAGTGAACCTAACAGAAAGAAACTCGGTAATATCTCTGCAAAGCCTGTGACAGATTCCCAGGGGGTACGTGCATCAGCATTGAAGGCAGCACAATAATCAATATATACAAAACGAAGGACCAATCTTCATTCTCAAGGATAGTACCTATCTCTTTTGTTGAACAAAATACAATGTACACACAGTGTAAGTCAAAGACAATAGCATAAAACCCAGCAATAAATAGTGTTTTGGAAGATCAAGAATAAGTTAGCAATCCAAATTTGAGGACAATCATAGCTTCTAGTGAAAAAATAGATATTCCTATATAGGTATCATGATCCATTTTTGGCACTAACTAAACGCTACTACAGTTACTTTTTAACATTAAACAACGCAAATATAAATTACCAATCACATTTTTAAATAGGATCTCACCTATTGTTGCACAAGATTTCCTGCTACATCATACCTAGGTAGCTATATCTAAATATACCACAACTCCAGCTTTCTAGATGTAAAAAAAATCTGAACATTACCATAATTCCTTATGAAATAGGAAATGTACTATAACAAGTTACGCATATGTACAGAAAATAAAACAATTTTGCACACAGGTATAGAACAGAAAACAAAATACTCAGTACGTATACAACAACTCCCTGGTGATATACGGTACATAACATTGAGCTCACATAGAGCACTCCATGCTCTTATTGCGACATAATATGCAGTGCAGACAGACCCTAGTAAAGTTTTTCGGCCTAAGCTGAAATACAGCTTTAGTTTCTTAGGCTGCCAAAATTCTGATAGGGAAGGTATCAATGAACAAATAAAATAATTACAATGCCTCCAACGAGAAACATGAATGGATTTGCCATTCATTTGCCATAAATTAAATGTTTAGAGGAAAAAAAACAGAAGAATACCTTCTGGGTTATTGTACCACATCCATTAAAACAATGAATCCAAGCTTCATAGGAGGAGGGATCTTTCTTTTAAATACAACAATATCCCCAGTTTTACCCCCCCCCCACCACCCACGTCGTAGAACGTGATCCAAGCAGTGAAGCTGAGTTCGTACTATAGCATTTCACATCTAAATTACATTGCTGAGTTACAAACGCAGTTAAGAGGAAAATATGGTGGAAAAATCTAATGACGCATTCAATATATGTACTTCCATCAACAAAGAAATACTTGCTGCCAGGCAAAGCAAACGAAAAGAGTAAATGTGGTCATTAAATTTTTCCGAAAACATTTTAATTTCTTATTATAAGTAGTTAGTAACCTAGATAAATCTGTGAAGTTTGAATGCATGCATTAATAAAATATTCATACAATGTTTTCTTTCCCCAAGTGTGAGTTCATGCTTCTTGAAGGCAGACTTCATACAAATCTTACTGAGAATTGTTTTTAAATGTATCTCCAAAATGAGTTATGCTGAAAATCATATCTACAAAAAACTAGAACGCCTCGATGGCGTAAGACCATCACCCGCGGTAGGAGCAAATTTCATCGCCGTCATTTTTTATGGCCAGCTAATCCTAGTTTTCTGGCATGTGTCACATCGAGGGCAGCCCACCAGACTCCCTGCAGAAAATCACCTGATTGGCTGACTCAAATGCTAGGTAATTTTTACCCTCAATTTCGTGAGAGAGGCGCAACCTTCACGTAACGAGTCAGAATCCACTGAAGCTTCAATAGACAGAATTGTCTTGGGGAAAGCAAGCACTTTAGGACAACCACAATTCCCTCGATAAAACGACCATCACTTTATCCGAGAAGTTGAAAAACTGACGAAACCCATCGATGAGGAGGAACATAAGCCCAACTTACATAAAACAGTCTTGTAAATCGTTAGAACCTACACACCAACCCTCAATCGGAATAAAATATGCTATTTCGACTATGCCGGTGCACAAACTTTCTGATTTGCCGCTGGTCATCTCCCTAGATTGTCTTTCGTCTTGACAGTTTACTGGGCGACCTTATAGATAAACAAACATAAACCTGAAATTACTCAAATACCGGCAACAAAATGTTATAAGAACTGATGACAAATCGCAATACGACACCAAGTTAGACAGTAGATTTAACTAAAGCTCCATGGTTACTATACGGCGTTACACAGCAAGGAGGTAAAACAACACGAAAAGCAAAGCAGAAACAGGGGACCCATGCACGAAGAAGCAATGTTTACGAAACTAGTAATAAAAACACATAAAAATTGGCAAAACTTTACCAATAAATTGGATTTGTGACTGTGAGAATGATATTTTCAGAATAAAAATCCTAATGGAGCACAATCTTTCGTAATGATTGGCTGTTTTATATCAAGTTGAGCAGTTTTACAAGCATCAGTGAATATTTACATGTGTGACTACGTATAACATATTTTTCAGAACAAAAAATGCTCGTATAATGAAACATCGTTTCACTGGATCATCGCAAAGTAATTACCGTACGTTCTCATACATTGTAGGCAACGAGAAACGAACATTTTCAATTACGAACGAATTCTGTTGACTGTGAAACATTTGTCACGAAAACACCAGCACAGGCGAGGGAAAGGTTGAACATCCTCAATTTATGGCCTGGTTCATTCAGGCAACACCTTCTTTTGCAAGTAACCAAGAGTGAGCAGGCAAAAATGCTCTCGCTATATATATACTATATTTAGCTCTTGACTTTCGCACTACTAATTGTATATATATATATATAGCTAATGAAGGGTTTCGGTGTAAGAGGGTTCGTTAAGTGTAATTTTCTTGCATTAGGTGTATTTTACGGTATAATAGGCTATTAAGTGTAATTAGCCTACAGTCCAATGAATACGTACGTGTAAGGTTAGGTTAGG
>LQNS02278160.1:22351564-22364656 GCA_001587735.2 Parhyale hawaiensis
AATAAAGACGTTTCATAAGAAATATAGAATCGGAATAAATAGTGAATACAATAACAATATTTAAACATCTGCAAAGGAAGAGACATTACAATTGATCAGATAAACACGCACAGCGGGAGAATCGGTGAAGTTTGCTCAACAGTCAACATTGAACTAGTGTAAATAACTAAACAAACATTGCCGAAAAAAATTATTCGGCAAAATTTGAACTTGTATTCGGCCGAAACCGAATATTCGGCACTGCCGAAGCCGAAGAATCGCTACATCCCTACTCATGAATGAGAAGTACGCTGATTCTGTTGGTTGGAACGGTGTTCATTCAAAATGAATGGAATGACGTGAATTGAATTGAAGGGCTTGGTGGAAACGCATCCTTACGTTACTAAACAGAGTGTACCTTCCCACCGGTTGCCTAGTGTTGGCAGGTTATTCCCACCAAACAGCTTAAGGGGTTAATAGCAAATACATATATGGTACTTACAAGCAGGAACAAAATGGAAAGCAACACAAAACTATAAACAGCCTTGCAGCGGGGATTCCAAATACTTTGATAGTGAAACTTTGCACTGTATGGCCACAAAAAAGTTCACAAACTTAGTTCGGCATTAAGATTTCAGTGCTTTTTACTAGGCAGTTTTTAACAGGTGACCGCCAGTTATTACGCTAACTGTGCTTTCATAGCAAAACCTTACAATTAAAAGCCATGTTTATTCAAAGCATAAAAAGGTGCATGTTAAGTTTGTAACCGGATGCGACAGATGCAGGCAGGTAGGCAGTACAGAGAGGAGCAGCACCAGCGGCTGGCACAACAACCAGTTACAGAATGGCTCGAGCTGTGTAGATCCAGCCCTTGTATAACCTCCGCCATGACAGACTGGAAGTCGCTTACCGGCTCCTACTGGACAAGCCCACTACACGTGTCTTTACTACGACAGCGGTCTAAACCAATGACAAGCCGGTCCACTGCTCTCCGCAATAAATCGTAAACAATTAAAAACTTACCGTTCACAAGCTCAAACCAACACAGCACGGCCGATACCGCTCCTATAGTTGCCAAGAGATCAGACAAGCCAAGGCAAACTACAGCGAAATCTCGTATTAGTATTGCGTGGTAAAAATAAATCGCTTTACGAGTTTTGAAGAAAAATTATTATTGTGATTATTAGTGCTCTTATTATACTACGAGTTTAGGGCTTCGTGTCCATTACGAAAAATCTAATAAAGGAAAAAATTAGGGCAATCTGTATGTCGATAGAAACGCGAAACCCATGCTCGAAAGCGTTAACACACATGTTCAATGCGCAAAGCACAGCATATCGGGAAAGAAGAGGAAGACATTAAAACACAAAGTGACAAGTTGGAGCAAGGAAATGAGAGAAGCAAAGTGGGTATGAAAGAAAGACGTACCGAAGGCCTAGCTAAGGTAGTAGCCTATGGGGGGTCACCCCCGAGGCCCTGCTCTTCATTACATAGGAAGACATAACTTAACCCTATGGCCTATCCTATATTCCTTAAATGACCATAGGACCACCTGGCCCCGTTGAAACCGTGTTACTCCAACGAAAACTGATTGTCAATCGAAAAGCTACAGTTAAATTTGCAGTATGAAGTTTCCCTGCATACGGACAAAGTTGGACGTCGAGGGTTTCAGCTCTCACCTGGTGGTGTTTCCAGAGACTCTTCCTGTGGCTGACGGTGAAGAGCGTGATACCGAGCTGCCTGCAGTGCCTGTACATGGCGTCCTCTACGTCCATGCTGACAGCGCTCGTGCATTCGTCGAGGATGGCGAACTGAGGTCGATGGTAGAATACGCGTGCCATCTGAAGGGCATATGTTACCTTGGTGACTTAGTTGTATCAACAACGAAGGTCAAAGCGTGGAAGAAACAGCGAATATATAGTATGTCAAGAGAAAACTGGAACTCATGCACCATGGCAGTCCCATACCGTACTAGATCAAGGTGCATGGGCACAGCAATTTGGGAAGGAAAAAAACAATGCAAAGCGACAAGTGGGAGCACGAAACTTGAAGGAAGTACAGTGGGCAGTTGCAGTAGCGAGAAGTTAAAGTGTTGGCTCTCAGTCGTGGAAGGCACAAGTTCGAGTCTGCTGACCAGGCAGCTGAGTTCTCGCTGAGTCAGCATTCGGACGCTACTGCGAGAGCACTGACAGAAATAGGGATGGTCGGGGGTCACTGGTCGTCACATACCGTAGGAGTCTTCCATTTTTGACGCCACAGATCTTGACAACTTGTGGTCGAATGCAACTGTGCACAAATTCTCAATATAGGGTAAGTGTACGAAGTGCAACTGCCAGAAAAACTCGGGCGCAAAGTAAGGCAGAGCGCCATCGTGCCGCAAACTTGTAAATTAACCTCAGCAATTCAATATATGGGAACATCCTATTGGTCAGCATCTCTAGGAAACTTTGACCAGTAACCATTCCTCCCTTAAACAATAGGCAATAGCCTGCCTTCGACGACACAACACAAAACACTTAAACGAATTTGGTATCACACTCAAAATCCTCAGCAGCACGACTTTCAGGTCTCGCTAAAGGTACGGTATGCCTACCGACCGCTTTTCAAGTGAATTGTCTTTCTATGGACCACACGATACCTTGACTGCACACTGAAACTTGCAAATGAGGCAGCTTGTAAATGGATAAAACTTTGATGAAATCTATAGGAAGCAGAACGACCTCAAAAAGTAAAAGATTCTCGGGAATGAAAGAGACGCGTTTAATAGAAAGAAATACAAATTCGTGGACGACGATGCTTGAAGCTTGGGACAGTAAATGGACTTAAACTTGGCTGTAATAAATTTTGCAATTTACCGTTGGCCGGTGCTCACGCATGCGTGTTTCTTTCCAATAGGTACATTCCTTGCGTCTCCAAGAATAGTTAATTTTTTTGCTTCAAGTCAATAAGTTGAATGGAACATATTTTATCGAGGATTTATCAATGTACCATCAGCCTCATTTGCGAGCATGGACAGCCAAGGTATCGTTTGGTCCATGGTCGTTCCAACAATAACTGGAGCACACCGAGAGCGCATACCTCAGTCAAGCGAGGCAACGGCAGCAAAACATTCAAATTGGCTCTGAAAGCATAATTTTCTTTGTATAAACTTCAAAATCTAATCATTTGTGCCTTTTGATAGTAGTAACAGCTTGTGCAATTTTTTCGATGATCTGTTCACAACTTTTTGAGCTATACTGCTAACAAACATGAGTCAAACATCAAACTAACAAACCGATCTGCACCAAAATTTGATCATTTATGTCTTTTAAGTTTTTAACAATACTAACAACCCCTATAAATTCATAAAGATCCATTCATTATTTTCTGGGTTAATGTGCCAACAAGCATAAAATTAGAAACAGTAACAAACGAACGCACAAACGGATCATTACCAAAATTTGGTCATTTACTGTTTGTTATATACCTAACAACTCATGTAAATTTTATAAAAATCCATTAATAACTTTTTGAGTTATGACATTGAGAAAAATGAGGCAGACAAACAAACAAACGGATGGCCATATCTTCACCAAAAGTTAATCATCTGTTCCTCCTAACATACCTAACAATCCCTGTATATTTCGTCCAAATCGGTTCCTAACTTTTGAGTTATCTTGGTGACAGACAGACAAACACGACGAAAACATAACCTCCTTGGCGGAGGTAAAAATGGTTGCTGAGTAGCTTAGATAGGTTGACATTTTCTCGCCAAATACAAAAAAGGCAACTGACAGCCCTCGCTAACACTGCACAAAATATTTGGAAAGTCTCCGTCCATGACAAGTAGCGTGTGATTTTGAGCCAAACACCGGCAAGTTATATCTATTGGCAGTTCACGTGAACTGTCGCTCAGTAGTGAAAGTAAAAATAGTGAGCAAGGGTAAACTTACAGCAACCCGCTGCTTCTCGCCACCGCTCAACACATCCATCCAGTCGGCCACGGCGTCCCAGCCGCCCTCGCGCTCTACAATGTTGGTGAGCTGCACTCGGCCCAGCAGCTCCAATAGCTCCTCGTCCTTGACACGGCTCTCTGAGTCAGGGTAGATCACCTGCCGAGTGCATGGATATAAGAGAGACTCAATCACTTGGCTCTCTGAGTCAGGGTAGATCATATGTCAAGTGCACGGATATCAGGCGGACCCTACTATAACGGGGCTCTCTGAGTCATGAAGTAGGAAGAGAGAAACCTGGAGCCCACGAAAGAGGGTGTTTGTAGACTAACTTAACTTGAGGCAAGCACGATGGGATGAACAGAGCGTAGGGATTAAAAGCGGGAGCATGAAAATAGAAGGATGATCACTGGACACGAAGAAGATGCTCTGAAAGCCTAACTAAAGCTACTGTAACCCATGGAGTCCATGGGAGTGTGACTCCACATAGCATTGGGATGACACACCTAACAAACTTAATCCTATGGCTTACGGCCTATCTTCTGCAGTCTTCTAGGGCACAGACATAAAACAAAAGTAAAGCCTGGTCCACACTACCACAAGCTGGTAAAAATGGAAAAATCGGTCTGCGATTTAACATAAGGAGGGTCCACAACTTTTGATTTCCATATGCTACGTTCAATCACAAGGTGTCTATTAGATTGTCAATTTCCTATTTTAGCACTTTTTAGCACCCCTCGAGAGAAAATTTCAGCATCTTTCTTATTTCAATTTATGGGATAAGTACACAATACAAGGCTTTTTAGGGCCAAAAACATGTATGCCAAGTACTACTAAGTACTTCCATCCCAAATAGGTAGCTAAAATTTAATACAGAGCTACAAATTTTTCTTTCTCAATTTAAATTGATCGCGTTAGAGCAATTATTCTGAATGAACGAGTGCAAAAATGGCTAGTACAAGTGACACAAGCAAATGTTTTTTCAACACTTTTCACTTGATTTTAGCACCTTTCAGTACTATAGAGCACCATGTATTGCCACTAGGGTGGATCGTTTTTTAACTTTTTTAATGGCAAACTATGAAGTTATAAAAAGTTGCTACCCTACGAGAAAAAAAATTTGTGCGAAATTTAAGTTGAATTGGCCTTCATCTTCTGCTACCTCAACGCACATGAAAATTGAAATCTTAACTCAAATTCTACAAAAAAGCTCACTAAATATACTTTTTTAGATTGGATTTAAATTTTTTCTGTTTATCTATAGAGGTGCACTAAATAATTTGAATTTTTATTATTTTCCTGCTTCAACAGTAAAAAACAACATCTTCTGCTGCCTCATGGGCTTCATAAACAGTTTTTGGACATTTTTTAGAAACAATGCACACTTTTATTTGAAAATCACCAAAATTTAGAAACGAATTTAAATACTGACGTCTACCTTACAAATACCTACTTTATATAAATGTATAGAAACTACTGTGAACTTTATGGCAATTTGAACGATATCTTCTGCTGCCTCAAAACCTATAAACTTGCTGTATAATTGCCCTACCTATATTATTATACGAGAAATTTCTGACATCACTGTAATTATTGCGTTTGGATNNNATATATCATAAATAACTTAGGATTCACCGCGGGAAGGTGGTTGCATTTCGAGTCTCACCCCAACCGACCCCATCCTCCCTTCCAAGGTCAAATTAAATTAAGCTGATGGATTGAAATCTTTTCTAGTGTCAAATTTTGGATTTTTTTCTGGAACTGATCTTATTTTTTATTAATCCATCTCTAGAAAGATTACCAGCTACTTGCTGGTGAAGCTTGTTACTGATGCTGCTCTGCAAAAAACTGGTTTTTTGACGCCCATGAGGCAGCAGATGATAGTACTTTTTACTGTTGAAGCAGGAAAATAATAAAAAGTGAAATAATTTAGTGCATTTCTATAGGTAGAGACGAAAAATTAAATCCAATCTAAAAAAGCATATTAAGTGAGCTAGTTTGTAGAATTTGAGTTAAAATTTCAATTTTTATGTGCGTTCAGGTAGCAGAAGAAGAAGGCCAATTGAACTGAAATTTGGCACAAATTTTTTTTCTCATAGGGTAGCAACTTTTTATAACTAGATCGTTTTTATATTAAAAAATGTTACGAAATCACCATGAATGTATATATGTACATGCAATTACAAACCGCACGCTTTATTAGTACCCAAAATTATGAGTAAATTATCAAGCACATTAGAAGGCTACTTGAAAAATTCATTAAGTTACAGTATATGACACTGAAACTTGCAGGAATCTGCACAACCTCACAGCGAGGACACGTTTCTGCAGGGGTGAGGACGATGCATTAACCATTATCACAGACTGGACCACACACTCTGACTGCTGTGATAATGCAACTGTAATGAGTGATTGTTTCGAATGAGGGTAATGCCAAGCCCGCCTCAAGCCTGAAAATATGACCCTCTTCAATCAGTTATGAGTTACACATAAATTGTAGCACAATGAAGCTGCTTCATAGCAGCACGGAGCCCGTAGGTAGCCCGAACAGCACAGGACCGAAGTGCAAGTCCACTTAAGGGGATCACGCGGCGTAGCTGATGTGCCCTGTGAAAGCACCAGCACCAATTAAGAATCGCAAAGAGGCACACACTCACCTGATCCCTGAGGGTGCCGAGCGTCATGTACGGGCGCTGTGGGATGTAGAAGAGCTTACCAGCGCTGGGTTTGGTGACACGGCCTCCGTACACGGGCCACAACTGCAATCGTTGACGCAAGGGCATGCATTATAATTTAAGCAAAAATTAAATAAGCTTGAGGATTTACTAGTTGAATACTGCATGATGAATTATAAGCAGGGAGTGGTACAGTATAGAAATTCACTTCATCGTGGTAGGGACAGAGCACCAATATAAGATCTAGTTGGCCCTGAAATTATTTCAGCTGCAGCCCACAGTAGTAGCGTTTAGCTGTACATCACCTCTGTACTTTCATTCTATTACAGTATTTAAATATTTTTGGAAGAGTTTTTATCTCTACATGACTAAACAGGTTGTTCTCGATTTAGGCCCAATTTGGTTAAGAAGTTTTTATCACTTAGGTTATTAATTTTTCCGTCCAGACTCTTTATTATTATATTGAGAAGTTTAAGTTTCCACAACAAAGGCGATATCACAGAGGAAAAAAGAAGGGGCATATAGTATGATGATAAGACACGTGGAACCCATGCACGGGGGTGTTCCCACACAGGATCAACGCGCATGGGAACAGCAAGTCGGGAAAGAAATGGAAGAACAGATGAAAGAAGAGATCAGTAGCAGTATGAGATGGGAAGGAAGCAAAGTGGGCACGAAAGACACGTCCCGAAGGCCTAACTAACGGCTAAGGCAACCTACAGGATACCCCTGGGGCGCTGCTCCCCATAACAGGATAGGCAAACCTAAACTTTCCAGACTCTCCATGCATGTACAACTCACAAATCAAAAGTACATACATCAAGTAGCTATTCGGCAGTAAAAATATTGAGCCTAAATAATAAAATAGCAAAACACATGCATGGGCCTATATCGATACCACCTGTATTTTTTAGCTCTACGACCAATGGTCACACTCACCTCGCCGAGCACTCTGAAGAGAGACGACTTGCCACAGCCGTTAGGTCCGCATACAAGGACGTTGATGCCCGAGCGCACCTCAAACGTGAGCTCCTGCACAAGGACATCTCCATTTGGCGTCACTAGGGGCACCCGCTCAAATTTAATGATGTTGTCTTCGGTGACGACCGTGCCTCGACTCGTCAGCATGTTGTTGCCAGCAACTGAAAAAATGCCGCCTCGGAATAGTATAAATGAGGTCTACTTCAGAGTGCAATGTGTTCGGTTAGTTCAGGTTAGGGTGGGGTAGATCAAGTTACAATAGCTTAGGTTAATTAAGAATAGGTAACGATGATTTAGGTTCAGCTAGAATAGGTGCTTAATCTAACTCATCGGCACATATATCTAAATCTCGGGTAAGTGAAGAGTTAAGTCAACTTGATCGCACCCATACTGGGAAACCCACACACTGGTTAGTGCTGGCGACATAGTCCAACAGGCCCGAGAGGAGTGAATGGCTGCAGTCGATCACAGACCATCAAAAACTATGGTGCCATCGATAGAAGGCTCTTGTGCAACGACCTGTTCCTATCTTACCCTCCCCATTTCTGGTAAAGGTCAGTATCCCTGGAGAGGCTTTGAAGACATCAATTGCTGAGCAAGCTGGTAATCGATCTTGCGACTTCTAGTGCCATTGATACGTGCATCTGCAGCATTGAGAGCTCCTCTGGAAACTAGGGAATCATTGCTATTGAAGCACAACAGAAGTGAGAACCAGGATAACAAATAAAAAACAGGAAGCTTTCAAATTTGCTACATCAAATCTTAACAAAAAGGGCAAAGTGGTCAGACCAAAATATTCGAGTCAGGAGAAGAAAGGGTATCGGGGTATTGAATAGGTACGCCGAAAGTAAGCAAAAAAGAAATATGCCTTGAAGCTTGGCTATTTTTTAAGTAACATGCTGGGACCTCCCGGGAGTGCGACCCTAAATACAATGATGGGAAGCGTTTACCGCTTCTAATCAATAAGTTAATACCACAGTGTTCCATATACAATTCTTCAACTTGAAATGATCCTGAAGAGAGCCAGTTTATTTTAAATATCAAATTATCCCGTCTAGTTAGCACCTATTGGTACTTACCCTAGCCAAGGAAAGTTTCATCCCAGTTACCTAAGCCGGCCAGTCCCGAATTCAAACTGGTACTTACCCTAACCAGCTCGAGGTTTGTCTCACAATAACCTCCGCCGGTCAGCGGCTACTGCCAATTACCCAAACCAGAGAGGGGGTTATCCAGCAGTATCCTTTGATGGTCAACCCCAATTGATAATAACACCAAACCACCGCTAAGTTTATCCTACAGTAAGCTATGTTGACTCATCCCTACTGTTTTTACACTAACCAGCGCGAGGTTCATCCCAGAATAACCTTGACTGGCCCACCGGACCCCACCCTAGCTGTACTTAGTCTCACCCGCAAGAGGTTCACCGCACAATAATCTATGCTCGCCAGACTTATCTATGACTCACCCTGACCATTAGCAGAGGAGACCATGGACCTGCTGTAGGAGCCCTTATTGAGATCTGAGAGCACAGTGCAGAGCTCCTCCACCCTGGCCGTGTAGCCAGCCAATTTGGTAAGCTCTCGCCCGGCTAGCACCACTCGGCCAATGGCCTCAGCAAGCTTCACGAGCATGCGACCACTCTTGTAGTAGAACTGAGCACAGGAACGCGTTCGTGTTAAACATTTACCACAAAATTACATGGTAGAACTTATGAACAATATGCGTTTTTCCATTTGCGTAGTAAAATCAGATTAGCTAGACTAGTTAGGATTGTCTATTAAACGAAGTCTGTTAGAGCCAGAGTTTCAAAGAGAGCACTAAAGAAAACAGACGTACGGTATTCATTAGCCGCGGCACTACCTACTGGCCACTGCCCAGTCTAAGTTCCCTGAGGACAGCACAAAATATAATTCAAATTTCTTATTCATAGAAAAATTAACCATGCAAATGACGAACTGAAATTGGTACCGTAAACGTCACAAAATAGCTAAACTTTAACAATAGAAATGGTGATCCATCATCTCACCTCCATCCTGTGCTTGTGGTCGCCCTGCGCGAGCTCGGAGTTGCTAAGGTACGGATAAGCCACCACGCAGAAGCCGACGCACGTGGCCAGATCTGAAATATCGTGAGACAGCAAGTAAGAAGCGTGGATAAGTTTTTATAGGATAGCACAGGGGTTTCCCCAACTGGAGGAAGTGAACCCCAAGAATGTGCCGGTGCCCATCTCAAGGGGTTATTGAGACGTTGATAAAGTTAAAACGGAAGTTCTTCCTGGCGAAATACTACATCTCTTAATAAAATATTACAGTAGCAATGAACCTAATCCTGTTCGAAGTTTTCGAATTCGTGGAGATCTCTGACATGAACAACAGGTTTGTGTAGGCATTACGTCAGGAAAACACTGGAACAAAAGATAAAGAGAACCAGATAGGATTATAAATGGGGCATAATAATTATGCTGATCCTGAATCCTGATGTACATAATCACTCACCACCAGAACTTGGTATGGATCACAAAAATTAGGAAAACTATTGAAAATTGCTCAGATTTAGCATTAGTTAGTCGAAAAAAAGAGTGAAATAAATTTAAAAACTCTCAGTTGGACTAGGAAAACACAAAGGTAGAAAACTTGACCTGAAAAACAACAAGGAGAACCGTACGGCGGGTACACTCACACTTAGCAATGATGTTGTCAACGAAGCCCATAGTAAAGCGAAAGCGAATAACGTTCTGTAAGTGCTGCACCTGTAACAGTAGAGCGGCTCTCATTAGCTTTGCATACATATAGTGGAAGCTACCTCTGTTTTCTAGGGAACAATTTCCTACAACAATTTGATACTCAAGCAAATTGTAGGTATTATGATACAGATTTTAATTGTATTTTACTGTAAATGCTTAAAATATTCGTGTTCTCACTATATTCTTGTTCTTCGAGAAGACAAAATGGCAGCTGTAGTTGGGATTCGGCCACTGGTGGTCATCGGGAGACCAAGTTTGCGCTCGCGCCCTCTCTATCTAGCAGTAGTAGTAGTAGTAGTAGTAGTAGTAGTAGTAGTAGTAGTAGTAATAGTAATAGTAGTAGTAGTTGTAGTAGTAGAAGATTTAACCCTTCCTAAATAAGTATAAGTACTAAGCTCTTTTAAGAGAAGAAAAGGAAGGAACATAAAGTATGTCGATAGAAAAACGGGGAACCCATACACGAAAGTGTTCCCACACAGGATCAACGCGCACGGGAACAGCAAGTCGGGAAAGAAGAGGAAGAACAGACATCAGTAAGAGTATGAAAGTGGAAGGAAGCAAAGTGGGCACGAAAGACAGACGTCCCGAAGGCCAAACTAATGGCTAAGGTGACCTACACAAACTCCCTGGGGGCGCCACTCCCCATAGCATAGGATGAGCGAACCTAACTATCCTAACCCTGTGGCCTTTGGCCCATCCTATGCTCCCGGAGGGCACTACACCAAAAATGAACGGTTACTACGTACATTAAGATAAGCATATATTTTTCTGCTTGTATTCTTTTATAACTATCACTGGACTGCTCTCAAGATCTGGGAAAATTTAGAACTCCCATCTGGGAAATTTGAAGCACTCTCAGTGGCACCGCTGAGCTCCCAGTTCAGTCGAGCACTTTATAAGAGTAGCTGTAGGAGCGTGCGATCTCAACACCACGCTGTAGTCTGAAGCTATGCATGCTCTATTGGGAGTTGCTACACACGCTGTATGTGTTTGAAGTTTTCATCCAAATATGATGGAAACTTTAGATAACGGCAAAAAGTTCAATTACCAAGCTGAGCGAATAACTGTTGCGGAATTTCGAAGCGACGTGCAGCTGCCAGCTCAATGAGCTCCCTTTCCGGGCTTTCCCCTCGCCCCTCAGAGCGAGACCATCCCTACACTCCCATTGCTGGGATTTTGAGACGGATGCTCCCAGACACTTGCTCCCTCCTCCCATCTAAACTCCTTGCTAACTGCCTCGGATGGCGACACGAAGGACTTTAAGCCAGCGGCCTAGAATATAGCACTAGTATGCGCTGGCTTTTTGTGTGCTATCGTGCCATTTCCTATCATCGACATCGGCTGTAGTTCTACTATTAGCTACCTAGTCATTCTACAATCTATTACACTTCTTTTGTGACAATTGAGCTTGCCAAGAGCACGAACAACAAGATGCCACTGCGAACCTTTCGGTTCCACTACGGTCCTGTCGTCTGAAACTACGCCTATGCCGAAACAGGTAGTTAACTGCTGTGGTTGCAGCTGACCGGCAACTCTCAGCCAGGATATGCATCAAATTTCCTCTTCTCGTTAGAGGGGATTCAAGTGAAGGGCGCTCTATTTCGGTTTACTTTGGGATTTACGGTATGTATTATCCTAAGTGATTAGGTACAGAGATGAGCGTCCCGCTTGTTACGAAAACAAAGCCAGGCGTGACGTAAGTCACGTCACAGTCAATTGCATCTTATCAAGTTCTCCACCACAAGATGGTAGACTTCCTTGATTGGCTGTGACGTCACGCATGGCTTTCCCTCATTCACGTGAGAACATACTGCGCACTCTATTCACTATGTGTACTAACAAGTCTTCACTACAAGGCGGCGGTTGTAGAAGGCAGCCTTCTCGCATGTAAAATTTTCCCTTAAATATGATTTTCTTCTGAGCTGATTATAGAACAAGTTTCCAAAGCACTCTCTTCCAGCACGATAGCGTATCTAACTCTTAGCTGGCTTTCAAGTCACTAAGAAAGTCGAGACTATGCGCCTAAATAATTTTCCCACTCACTAATCTGTCGATGGCCGGGTGTTGGTAGCCTGAATCCCGCGGCTACCTTTCTAGGACTAGGGACGATAATGACCTTCCAACTGAACTCACCAGTCTGTTGAAGGCCGTGTCTATGGTAGCCTTCTCTCTGCGGTTGCCGTTGTAGAAGGCAATTTCCTCGCTGTTGGTGATGAGTCGCGAGTTGACGTAGCGTAGCTCGCCCTCGAGCCGCTGCTCCTCAGCAGTCAGACGGGACACGGGACGCCTCAGTCTCGTCAGTATCGAGCCCGACAGCACGAGGTAGCCCATCATCACGGCTGGGGCCTGAGAAAATAACAGAATCAGGCAACATTAAAAGAATCTCCACAGAAATCCACGGTACGAAGCATAGCACAACACCACAGTGGAACAGCTGAGAGGGGTCTTGCGTCAAACAGACGCTGATCCTTGTTTTCCCCAGGGGCAGTGCAAAGTCGCCAGGAACAGATCATATAAACCTGTTTTCTCTGACCAAAGATGCTAAGAGCAATCCCGGGGCAATAAAAAAAATACCTGCCCAACCTGCTGTTTAGGGACATCATACACACCACGTCACATATACAACACAGGCAACAACACGGTAGGAGTCTTGTTGGATCTGTAAGGTTGCTCGGCGTCCGCCATCGCTTCCACTCCATCTCTATATTTAAGCTCCGTATATCAGGGGGCAATCGATCATGCTTGGGGGTATTCAAAGCGGAGATTCTTCTCCCCCTCTGTT